>WKLE02000002.1:0-10312 GCA_014885115.2 Asterionellopsis glacialis
TTATATAAAATCCATAAAAGGGTGATTTTTACGCATTTCTATTGGTTGAATTTAGCGCCTCAGGGAACTTTTCCCCTACAGAATACCAGTGCCGGTGCTGAAATCCGGTGCGTCGTGCCCTTGTGTTACCGTATGTATGACGACTGAAAAAAACAGAACAAAAAATAATATCACTCTATTAGATTTTTTTTAAGGGGGTCGATCGCCTTACAATCACTCCCCGGCATGAACCTGAAATTTCAAACCCCTCGGGACAGATTTTCCGTGCTTTCATCTACAAATTTTTATTTTTTTTAATTTTCTCGTTTTGGACTCCAACACACTGGGAATGATCCATTTTAACCCATTTTTTGGTCAGAAATGAGCACCAAACCTTTTAGTAATAACATATTTTAGTTGGAATCTGGCTCAAAATTGCAGATGTGGTTCTTAGTTCCAAAAAAAAACTAAAAATTCTAAAATCACAAAATAATTTATGGTCATTTGTTACGCTACAAAGGACCGCATCTGCAATTTTGGGCCAGAATATATTAGTTTATGTTCCTATCTAGTGGTTGTGTATGGGACAAATCAGTTCAAATGAAAGTCTGAGGTGTTGAAATTGACATCATTGTGAGTCTTGTAAAGAGTAATTTTTGATGAATCTTTTGTGTAGCCTCCGGTAGTTCAATTTGTAAGATTCCTTTTTCCTTCTTGCAAATCTGGGCAGTATGGAACAAAATCCTATAGAAATAGCATAGAAATCACTTAGGCAGCTGTAAGCCAATCTACCACCTTAAGGAATGGCTCATTTTAACAAAAAGGAAACCCGTGCTTCTTCTGGTGATTAACCTTAATCAAAGGGGTATCTCTGGTGATTTGGTACCGGAAGAAGGCATTATGACAATCATAAACTTTCTCCATGTGGTACAAACTTGATGTAGAATCTATTTGGTAAAAGTTTATGATTGATCATGATTCCCTTCCTCTGGTCATAGATCACCTGAGATTACATAGAGATATCCTGTTAATTTTGTACTACACCAGATCAAGTTAAATTATTTTATGTCATCAAAAAAATCTGTTCTGCAAAGCTGGAGAACAGATCACAACCCAAAAAATGATTACCAGTACTGCAGGACCACACCTTGTAACAGGTTAGCCCTACTTACTACAATATCAGGTACAAGTACAATATTTAATACAAAGGTCAAGTACCAGAGGTACAGAGACATACCAGGAAACAAAGCTCACACAAATGTTACATATTTTGGGACCAAATTATTTGATTGACATCATCATCATGATGATTATATTCCTGGTCAATACAGTCTCCTCTCCAAAGGGAAATGATCTTTGGTCCTTCTAGTATTTATCTGTAAAATTAATTGTTGTGTAGCAGTATTTCTTATCTCATGATTTGAGGTCTTCACATTTTCTTGTTGTTTTGAGGTAGCTTGCTGAATCGTAGTGAAAAAATGTGCATTACTATTTATTTCACTAACAATCTACCATCTCCTTGTCTTTATTTTTTTTAATTTGAAATTATTATGGCAGAATTGAAGCCTGCAATGGAAAGAAAGGTGTGCCATGGTAGTGCCATTATTTCTCAATAATATTTATGTATTTTTTTGCAGAAGAATGGTAGACAAACAATAATCAATCGGAGTCTCCTATTTCTGACAATTTATGTTGCACTGTGGTTTTACAGATTGTTCCATTATTTTTATCATTTAAAGTTGATTGTTGTGGGTGAATTATCAACTTGATTAAAACAATCTTATTAGTGAGTAGAGTACCAAGGTTTTTGGATTTTAATTGCATTGTCATGCAATAATCTATGCTTTAACACAACAACCAATCAGTATGATATCACATCATATATTACTCTTCCTTGTTTTCATTAGGTTGATTGTGGATTTTAGGAAGCAAATAAGAGTGTACAGATGAAATATTGGAATCATCATTGACTACAAAAAAATACCAAAAAATGTTTTTAGACCCAATTTTCTGTGATTAACCAGAGATATTGACAACAAGAACCAACCTTCTAGATCATATTTTTCAAATGATCATTATTGATCTAACCATCTGATATATAATTTTCATATTAGGATGACTGTTGTAATGGTCTCCTTGTCATTATTTGTAAGCTACTGCTTCATCTTGCCATGTTGTTTTTCAACAAGATTCCAACTTCAAAAATATTTTTTTTTGTTCATTGTTTGTCTGCTTCAATTGGGGTGTCAATGCACACTTGCTCTACTCAAATTTCTACATTAAATTAGCTACCAATATCTCTGGTGATGCATCAACGGAAAATTCTTGTGTGACTAGAAATTTTTTGCTTCCAGATTTCCAATATCCCTAACTCTAATGATTTGTAGGATAGCAATTAACTACAGGGGTCATCAGAGTTGTTTACCAACCCTATTTTTTTGGGAAAGTACCTGTGAAGCTGAACACTACTTGAGAAAAAATCTGGTAAACTGTCATTAATAACGCCTGTTTAAATTCAAGTTGGTAAAATTTGTGATTTGCTAGATTTAATAAGGAAATCTCATTTTCCCTACATCAACTTTTCAACAAATTTCTGTACCAAAAAGACGTATACTTACATGTATAATGGAATAATTTACTAATTTTATGCTACTACTACATTTCATCATTAGGAAACATCACTGTCTGTATTAGAACACTGTAGAAATACAGATATACTCTGTTATTACAAAAAAATATTCATATCCATAAATAAATTGGTACTCAATTATACAATAATTTACTAGCTACAACAGGCCTACAACTTACTTAGCTTTGTACTAATTTACCACGTACTAAAATCTGGTAAAAATAAATTTCCCCAGGCCTTTTTTTAAAATTTTGGTAAATTAGATGGAATCATAAGAGACCAGTCTGAAACTGGTAAAAATCATTGATTTGTTGGATTTGGTAAAGAGTTGTTCCAGGATTAGGTGGACCAACTTGTGACATCTGGTCCGTAGACTCCACGCAGACCCAAAATTCATATTTTTGAATTATACACATTTTCATTAATCAATAAAAATATTTACATTGAAAATTTTTATATAGGTATACATACTTTAATAATTTTATATAACTGAAATATATATTCTGTATATATTCATACATGAGTACATAATATTATGGCACGGCCGACTTGTATCGGAATTGAATAAAATGACGACCTGGCCGGTACTGTTTCGGGCATTGCAGGCTCTTTCAATGGACAAAAATTGGCTGTTGCACCCAGATCCCTTCCGATTAATCTTGCAAAATGGTGCTGTTTGCGGTACCGATTTCTCATCAACCAGCCGTTTTTACCTAACAACCACCAGTGCGGTTCCATGCAGAAGCTCCTTGTGCATGGAACCCCACTAGTGGTTGTTAGTTAAAAATGGCTGGTTGTCAAGAAATCGGTACCGTAAAATGGTACGTCCGTCCTTCCTCACAAAAAAATAACACGTAAAATTACTAGCTTTGATTAATTTGATTCAAAAAAATTATGTCACAGCCCAGTACTGGATTGGTCCACCTAATCCTGGAACAACTCTAAAAATCAATGATTACTCCTGTAGTAATTTCTATCCCTAGTGCTATTCTAGATAGAGTCATCATTGTAAAGATTGAAAGGTTTTTGTTTTCTAATCCATCCTGTTCTGTTACTGACAACTGAGCCCCCCTGGACTGTTTTGTTCTTTTCTGTCATAACAATGGTTTTTTTAGGCTCTGGTGGTTCACCAAAATCCAGGTGTGCCACAGGAGCAGGTGAAGATCCGTTCTGCTGACCATCAGTTTTTTCAGGAATCCACGACTGGTCTCAGGTCCTGCTGTTATCCCACAAAGGTTGGGTAAAAACCTCCTTTTCCATTCTGTCTTGTTTCTTAACATTTTCAGTTATTTTGGAGGATTAAGCTCCCAAAATTTTGACAGTGCTAAAATTCCAAATTTTCTTTTTCATTGCAACTTGCCAAATAATACTGAAAAAAAATTGTTGGAAATTTTTTTCCTAAAAGCTCTTACCAAGATCTTTCCAAAACTGTCAAGAAAGCAAGTATCTGGAAAAACAAGAAACTCCTGGAATTTTTCAAAAGAATTAGTTCCTTAAACAATTTTCTACTCTAATAATGAAAAGAGGGAGAGTGGCAGAGGGGGGATAAATCCCTATCCCTAATGTCCAGAGGGGGCTTTGAAATGAATAACTCTACTTGCAATAAGGCATGCACACAGTGTGAATTTCTAGACAAAAAAAAAGACCCTCAAAATTGCATGATGAAGCTAGCAGACTGAGTGTGCCATCAGGAGGTTCACCAGCTTGTGCTGTTACTAGCTTGAATCACATTAATTGCATTTCTAAGAGGTTTTTTTTTTTTGTTAGGGGGCATTTGCTCTGTGTGCACACCTTAACCCAAACCTGGTAGATAGTACTTGCTAGTACCAGTACTAGTAGTCTCCTCTGTTAGTTTTGTTCCCACAGGGCTGGTGGACAATTTGGTAGCAGGCAGCCCCTACAATGCATGTGCTAATTCACACAGACATCATAATATATGTTGAATCTGTAACTTCTGCCTTCTTACTGGGGTGGATGTAAACTGCATTGCCTGATTATTGTTTGATTAGGTCTCTTAAGTTGTCCCTTGATAGGAGAATGTCTCCCAAATAAGAATCATCATATATGACATGATCAGCAGGAAATCAGCAGGACACCACCAGGTTTAGAAATGTTGCCAGTGGTGGACTCAGAATATCAAGTAACTTCTGCACATATATATTCTTTGATTCTTCATGCAAGAATTTTCCAACATAGGTAACCATTGTCATGCATTCCAGTAAATCCACTACAGTCCACACCCACCAATAAGAAATGATGTTTTTCTTAGAAATAAGAAATTCCAAGCTCAAATTGTTTCTTATTTTGCATATTTAAGACAGGCCAATTTAAAATGTACACTAGTTGATGTGCAGACCTCCCCAACTTCAATTTGGGATTATACTTTTTTTCAGAGAAAATAATGAATAACTCCTGCTCAATATCTTCATTAGTATCACAGATTTGTCATATTTAGACACAGTCATATCTTATGTTTGGAAGGTCTATTGACCAATCATTGTATACCAATTGAAAGCTGAGATAAAAATCTATCTGTTTGTGTCAAAAAGTCTAAAATTTTTTTGCTATTTGTGGGCAGACAGACCCAGCCAGTGCTCTTCCACATCAACAATCACCCAAGTCTCCAAATTTGAAGTACAAATCTAATGCTTTACCTATGGACCACTCCCCTTGCGCAGCTACTGATGGAAGATGAGGAGGGTCAGTTGTGTTGGTTGTTATGTGCATGGCCAATCCCTTGTGTGTTCCATGTGGATTACAATGCTTGCAATGTACAAACTTGCGTACAGTATCCAACTTGTCTTTTAACAATTTGACAAGCTGTTTTGAGTACCAATTGGTAGCAGACCCATCTTCTGCTCCATCCTGCAGAAATATCTTTTCTGTGTGATAGAATGTTTCTTGCCTGGTACACAGCCAACAACCAATTACAAGATGCCAGGAAACATGGTGGTCAAACAGGTTTGCATAGATGTTCTTGGGCGTGACATTCTTTCCTTTCTTGTCTGCCTTGGTGTCATCATAGGTAATTTTCACCAAATCAGAGCCAGGAGTGATATTGTGGAACCCAATATTGTTGATATTTATGGAACAGGCAATACAGTTCCACTGTGTGACTGTATACAGCCACAGGAACAAATTGCCGGTAAGAATAGACTATTCACAAATAAGTCATTCACAAATAAGTCAATAAAGTTGAAAAGGAATAGGATCTGACTCCTGTTCATCCAATTCATCTTTGTTTTTAGCCTTTCTGGTTTCCTTTTCAAAGGAACCCAGAAACTGCTTCATCTCCCAAATGTACAAATTAGGAAGGATCTGGCCAGCCTTCTGAGCACCATCAACAATTGCATTGTGGTACTTGTGAAGCTGGACGCGCGAACAAGTCTTTCCATTGGACTTTTTTTAATAGAGGCAAGAAAGGCCTTAATAACTTTCACATTAAGGCCTGTGTGCACCAAATCACATATGTTGTGGTGGTAACATATGTTCCTTTTTGTCCTCTGCTCTTCTGTGAGCTCTACTACCCCAATGGTGTAGTAACGAGGCTTTTTTTTTCTATAAATTTTATGAGGTGACCAAGCCTGTTCCTGTAGTCACAAGAAGTCTTTTAAAGACTTTT
This sequence comes from Asterionellopsis glacialis, assembly GCA_014885115.2. NCBI lineage: Eukaryota > Bacillariophyta > Plagiogrammaphyceae > Rhaphoneidales > Asterionellopsidaceae > Asterionellopsis > Asterionellopsis glacialis. The sequence continues at coordinate 6,231 of WKLE02000002.1, forward strand.
TGTGCTGCTCAGTGTCATCCACCAAATCTTGAAGGTTGCCATCAACAACAAGATCTGTCCCAAGAATAGGCACATCTGTTGTTGTTGGAATGGGTGCAGTTCGACGCTCATGGCGTCCGTGACCTTGCGATTGCATTTCGATTTTTTTATTTTTCTTTTGAAAAGAAGGGAAGAAGAAAAGAAAAAAGCTGTACAGTACCAGGTACTGTACCAGGAACAGGTAGATTGTTCACTGGTATATTGGAACGTACAAATCGACAATAAGAAATTCTATACTTATTGTGCTTTTACACTTAGACCGTTAGGAAAACCAACCTTCGCCAAATGAAAATTAAAAATGGGATGAGGGGGGTAATACCCCATGTCTCCCACTCATTCGACTGACAGACGAGTGGGAGATCGACAAAAATAAATATAATTTGGTATTTTTATTATTTTGTAACAGTACTCCGTAGCTCGTACCAACCTTCTCCCACTCATTTGAGTGGGAGATTTTGAAAAAACGCCCAAAAACAGTGGGAGACTTCCTACTACTGTACTCGTACGATACACCTACCTACGAGTTTTAGTCTGCCTAGAGAGAGGAATACTTGTCGTTTCCGTTAGCCGTTAAAGATGTTCCATACCAGTCCCGTCTAAGAGATACACACATTTAATATTATTTTGGAGAATCCTACGAACTCGTACATACTGACTGTACATACATGGCGTGCCGATGCTGTGCATTCGGATTTTACGCCTTGCAGGCGCGCGCGAGGGTTCAATTTTACACCCTTTCGACTTTTTTGTATACAGTACATTTATTGAAATTAGTCACTTCTTAATTGTGGATACTGGTAAGATTTTCACGTTGAAATCTACATTCTTCCCTCCTCGTTTGATGCGTACCAGGTACAGTACTTACAATATACTACGGAGTATGAATTATAATGATATCGCTACCGGGCGGTGTTCTGTATCATGAAAATACTTCGAGAACTTTTTAATAAAGATAATAATATTATTTTCTTTTTTAAAGCATTCGCTCCCGGTCGACGAGCAGAAGCGTGCTGGGAATGGCGTGCGTATCTATTCGTATGAATTTTATTAACGAATATTCCAAAGTTTGATGATCTGGCCGGCTTTAATCATTAATTTAATATTCTTTTTTGAATATTTATATGAATTAAATTGATAAGTGAAAAATAACGGTAGACTAGATTTTGAAATCTCGGTCGAAGAGAGCTGTTGGTTTTTTGTCCTTTTTTCCTGGCCGCGGATCATTGCGTTGGACAAGCTGTACATCATCACCTTGTTCTTTTCAACAGTCAATCTAGTGGCTTGCTGAAGACGATGTCGTCTTCAAAATCAGTGACGCCACCTTTAATAGTACGAAAACGAAGCGACTACTCTGTGGCTTCAAGTGGTAGTTTGCCTAGATACAGAAACGACAACTTCTCTGTGGCTTCAGGTGGAAGTTTGCCAAGACATAGAAGCAGTGATCATTTATCGTCATACCAAAAAAAAGGGGAAAGATCAGTTAATTACTCGCCTCGGCAGCGACCTTCTTCGTCCCTAAACCACAATTTTGATGGGAACGGGAGGTCCAATTCTTTCGGCTCAACATCCACCGCTTCGGCCAGTGCCCGGAGAAGGCACACTGTTGGCTTTCAAGAACCCTTTTCTCCTATTTATCGAATCCCAAGCAGCAGTTCAAGCTATGTAGATAATAGCAGACCCAGCCGAAAAACAGGATCTTCGAGTGATACCGCGTCTACTGGTAGACGTACCATATCTTCCATTGACTCAGCCTCTACGGGTTCGAAGTCTCGCCGTAGAGCAGGGAATTCCAGCGACACAGCCTCTGCTTGTTCAATTAGATCTGCCGAATACAGGGAAGCGAGATCCAGGCGCAGCTCATTTCGAGGTGCTCGTGACACTTCACCTGTACATAGTCTTCCAAGCCGTCCCTTTGCTGAAAGGTTTGATTTTGCAACGCATGCAGCTGATAAATATCCAGGTTCAAGAGCTGCAATCGAAGGTACGGGTAAATGATGTGTAGACCATAGGATTGTTTGATGGTTCTCAGTTCTTTGTAAACGTAGGCTAATATTTTTTGCTTATCCTCAATTCACTTCTAAAAGCTCTGAAAAGGGCCGGTAGCCACGAGCGCAGAATAGCATGTATAACAACTGCTTGTGCTGAGTTTGACCACTGGGATGACGATAAACGCAAAGCAGAAATAAGTTATGGCGCTGCCGGTGTTTTATCAGTGGTGCTTTCAACCACAGATGATGACGATGAAATCCGGATGCTTTGTGCTGCATTAGAAATGATGTTTAGAGGTAGTCAACTTCTTGTGCAAACTACATATCAGGAAGTTGGGCCAACCGTTGTTCCCTTGTTATTGCGAGTTTTGGGTCGGGCGGATAGCGGGTGGGTAAAGCACGCAGATGTTATCATCATGAATGTTACAAAGATTTTTTTGTACCTTTCCAGAGTACCGGATCTTCGCATAGGCCTTTTGCGACGGCAAGGTCTCCTTGATGCACTAGCAAGAGTTGACACAGCTATTTTGAATACTGATTGCCGGATAGCCCGAACGAAGCTTATTGCTAACTTAGCGAATTGCGAGGCGAACAAGGTGGTTATGCTCAATCACGAGAAATTGCTTGGAAGCTTGTTGCGAGTGGCAGTATTAGATGCGGTTTCCGATAGCGCAAGAGAATATGCTGGATCCGCAATAATGGACCTAGCATCTTCTCCTGACAACCAATTGCCTATGGCAAACAACGACCAGTTGCTGGCAACATTAGTGAAACTTGCAGTGCATGAAAATGTTTCTGTTACAAGGGAATCTGCCGTAACAGCAATACAGAACTTAGCGTTTGCCAAAGAAAATCGGGTTCGCCTTGTGACATACGGTTCGGGAGTTGTGTTGACAGCCCTGAAAAAAACTATGCGCGAAGATCCAAACGAAAAAGCTCGTAGGCGTTCTGCAGGTGCTTTGACAAATCTTGCATGCAAGGAAACTGGTGAGCAGATTGGTGGCCACAAAGGATTGCTCGAAACTCTTGCAATCGTATCCACGAAAGACGAGAGCGACGAAGTGCAGACAAGGGCATCTTTGGCATTGACAAAGCTAGCCGCCTGTATTACTTACGACATGGATTGTCATGAAACTCTGCTGGATGCTTTAGTGGTAGCATCACTCAGCCTGAGTGCGAACGGGGTATCCACTGTGCTCCGGGTAAAGGCTCGGGAACCAGAAAACAGACAAAGCATGGCAAACCACTCAGGAATCCTCGAGACGCTATCGGATATATGTTCTAATGCAAGCTGTAATGTGAAGGACAGAGAAAACGCCATGCGGGCAATCATGCATCTGACGAATGATGCGAATAATGTGAAAGCCATGTGCATCGCAACTGTATTGGATGCTTTGGTCATTGGGGCATCTTTGGAAGGGCCTGCATATACAGACATCCGTGAATCAGCTGTGGTCGCCATGGAGCGACTGGCAACTGAATTCTCCAACCGCCAAAGTATGGCGCGGCACAAAGGTCTTCTGGTGGTTGTAGCAAAGGAAACAGAAAGAGAAGCACAAATTGAAGAAAGCGGGGAATCAAAAGGAAAATCTCTGTTGGCAAAACCTCTTCTTATGAGCCTCTTGGTAGCTATGTGAACATATCTACTGCTCCAGACGTTGACGCACTTGCGTTATTGTTTGATCTAGTACCAGCATATCTTGGGAGTGACGCCACGCTTCAAATTGTTGAATTCTTGATTTTTCAAACGATTGCCATGCTGAGGTTGTGCTTTCAGTTGTATTGAGGGAATTTTGATATTGTAGCTTCTACGAGTACATTTATATAAGATGCGTACTCTTCCAATAAAGCCTAGCTGTATCTTTGGATGGCAAAGTAAGTGGAAAATAAAACCACCTGTTGACGGCATAGCTAGAATCTAAAGGAGTACGGAGAAAATACCCCAAGCAGCGAAGTAATACTCTATGTTGTACAACTTAAAGAATAATTTTAGACCATTGATAGAATACACAAAAAGATTTTCACGGGTTTTCAGCTCCTTACTGTTATTGCAAG
>WKLE02000002.1:18956-33455 GCA_014885115.2 Asterionellopsis glacialis
GCACACACACACACACACACAGATAAGATTTCCAGGAGCAGCATTAGCCGCCAGCCACCAGCTAGTGGTACCGGCTCCCACACACCCACCAAGCCGCCAGACGGTAGTGCCTTAGGACTAGGGCCCTAAAGTCCTACAGGAACCTACCGGCAAAATAGACTGAAGTCCTGTATCATAACCTGCTTACTAACTACTCGATGTTGTGTTTAGATCCCCCCTACTAACCAGAGACTAGAAGCTAAGGGCGCTTAATATCAACGCAAAATAAGACCCCCCTAGGATAGCGAGTGTCCAGCAGGACACCTCTTTTCCGGGTTTTTCTTCTTGTTTGCAGCCTTTTTCTTTGACATTTTGGACTTGGTACTTTGATTACTTTAACTAGAACAAGCAGTAAAACTACTTTATAATGATCATTGATGTATTTTATTTCATAACTTTGAACTAAAATGACAAGTGTTCAGCTTCTGATATGGGATTTATCATTGCTATGCTCTCACATGGAAATTTCAAAGCATTTGGTTGATTGTTCTGTTCTTTTTAGTAGTTGATTTTTGCTGGGGCTTGTTGTTTTTGAAAAACATTTGACTGCCATTGTCATCTCACTGTTGTGATACTGCAAAATATCCGTTAACACTTTACAATCAGACATAGTACCACAGTACATCTCATATAGAACAACCCATGTAGACAGACAAGTAATATGGGTATTATGTTACTTTCTTTCTCATCACATGAGCCTCTACTCTACTTCTATCTACTAAAGATTATTTTATTTGTAGTTGTCGTCCAGTTGTCAACAATATTCTTTCTTCACTGCCCACATACAGTAAGGTTTTATAGTTCTGTACTTGGACATCTTTTAGGACTATCTATTATTTCCATTACCTGGTACATTCTTCATGACAACCATCACTCTGTTTTTTGCAACAATGCACCAACGGTCCGATACCTCTCCACATTATATTTTATGTTGCGTGCATGTGTACACTCCTTGGGATCGCCAAATTCGTTAAGTACCAGTTACGGGTCGCGCCTGCCATCCTACACTACTGCCTTATACATCATCTTCTCATGTTGTACAGTAGCGTGCCACAGGTATCCGTCCTTTGTTGATTCACGTTAATATGTGTACCAGGTACCGGTAATGAATGTACTACCAGTAGCATCTCCACCTGTAAAAAGGTACCTGGAATCATAATAAAATTGTCTTAAAAAAAGAACTATTACCTGGCTGCTGGTACATGTACCAGGTGCTTGGATAATGTATTATTGTGACAGCATGTAGCTGGTAAGAGACGATGGCACCAGATAGCCTCTAATTTATGACTGCGTAACTATCTATATTGGAATCACGTTGGTTCCAGTACGTCCTATATTTATATATGTACTAATTACCTGTAGAATGTATTTTGTATTGGACATCCGCAATTTTAATAATCTCTATTATTATTGTTCTCCCAAGCGTCACAGATGGGCACGAATAGAAACGGTCAAAAGAGATGAGAAGCAATCAGGACTCTTTACTGGTCTACCAGTAAGTACTGCTGCTGCCTTACCTGGTACCACAGTAGGCAGGACTGGTACTCTAGTTAGTACCTGGTAGTCCTCTGCTAGCCTAGCTAGGGTCCTTAGTCCTACATCATGACATCATAAAGAGCAGTTAGTAGTCAAAAGGCAGCCTCTTGTTTACTGGTTTGTTTTTTGCTTTTACCGGTTTGTGTGCTGTGGAACAGAAAGAAACACCTCCTACCGGTAGGAACTAGCAAACAGCAGGAATCAAGTTTGAACCGAGTTCGTAGAATGGGAATAGAACAGTAGGAATATATTCAGAAATAGATTCAAACTATGGCCAAAAAGGCTATCCTCGACGTGCTCGAAAATACTATTGGAAAATATGTGCGCAATTTAGATGCAGAGAGCCTCAATGTTGCGGTCTGGAGCGGAAACATCGAGCTCCACTCGCTCGAATTGAACGTTGATGCCGTTAACGCAGAATTAGACCGCCAAGCTGCAGAAGCACCGAATTTAGCTATTCCATTCAAAGTTGTTGATGGTAGCTTCTCAAAATTTGAAGTCGAAGTACCTTGGGCGCGAATATCCAGTCGTCCAGTCGTGTTTACTGCTCGAGGGCTGAAAGTTTTGGTGGAACCGTGTGATAGGTTATCACAACACAAGGGCTTGATCAGAAAGAATTACGCAAAAAAGGAGGCAGCAAAGATAATAGAAGCGAGATCACAGTCGCTCAAATTAGCAAACGAGAATCGGCTTAGATCCAACGCTGTCAGGAAACTTGCCGAAGATATTGCAGAAGACGAAGAGGATGAAAAGGACGGAACATCCAAGTCTACCTTTGGTGCTCGTCTTGTCCGTAGAATCCTGGAGAATCTACAGGTAGAAATTAATGATGTTCATGTATCACTTCGAGATAGTGGAAGCAGTGCTGGTATAGTATTAGACTCACTTTCACTGGTAACAACCGACCAGAACGGAAAAAGAACATTCATTGACCGAACCTCCGACCGCAGAAAAGACCCGGCAAGTTCATTTCTATACAAAGCTTTGCAAATCAAAGGTTTCGGAATCTATCTGGACGATATATCTTCTAAATCATCTCCATTTACAGTCTCGGAGGAAAAAGAGACGATCTCCAATGCGTCACATCATTCATATATTTTATCACCTCTGTCATTCGAGGCAAAGCTTCGACAGTCCGATAGCTTAAAATGCATTGACTTTCCGAAGTACCTTATTTCCTCTGAGTTGTCGCAACTCTCGATCCTTCTAACCAGAAATCAACTAGAATTAGGAAACAGAATTGCTCTATCTATCAAGCCTCCACAGAACGTGGCGAGGCCTCTATTTCCTGAGTATCGTCCTCTCTACAGTGTTAGCAAAGAAACGGCAAAAGAATGGTGGAAGTACGCTTTTCGTTGTGTCAGAAGACTTAGCGGACGAAGCTCTTGGATGGAATTCTTCAACGCATACCGAAAACGGAAAGAATATATTGGTTTGTATAAACGCCAAGCGTATCACGCATCCTTCTCTTGGATCAAACCATTAACATCCGAGGAAATCTTAGATCTGGAAGACATCGAGAGTGACCGATCAATCTCGATTGAAGGAATAATGGCATGGAGAACCATTGCAGAAGCCCAAGCAGACCGCGAAAAAAAGAAGCACGAGGCCGCAAAAAAGAAATCATCTGCAAAGAATGCCAAGACTTCAAAGTCATCGATGCTCTCATCTTTCTTTACAACTAAGGATCCAAAGGCGAATACCAGTGACACAGAAGCTGACGACCCACCAATAGCCTTGACTGCCGAAGAAGTACAGGAATTGGAAGCAATCACTTTTGAAGCAACAGAAGCACAGCTCTCTGACGATTCCAGACTGTGTGACATCAATTTCATTTTGAATTCGTTCAAAGTAGATCTGATCTCTTACGCTATGCGGCCGATAGCAGCATTTGAGATGGGTACAGTCACGACAAATTTTGATGCGCATGCTGACGGGTCATTCACATTTGATTTCAAGCTGTCCAGCGTAAATGTACACGACAAGGCAACCTTGAAAAGCTTGTTTCCCACAATCGTAAGGAGTTTACAGTCATCATCACGATCAAAGGAATCTTTTGTTTCATACAAGGATGCAATGAGATTCCGACTTGACAAATCAAAGACCGGTGACCAGAAGGTGTTACTACACATTGTAGCGTTTGAAATGGTGGGGTCATCTTTGCTTTTAGCCGAAATTAAACGATTCCTCTCACTGTCAAAAACTCCGACATCGCCTAACTTTGACGCCGATAGGAATCCAATGTTGAGACAATCTGTTGGTGGTTCAGTAGATCTCTTTTACGACGCGGGAGAAGGAATTGACGAAACTGGGTTATTCGCCTTTGTTGATGAAACGGCTAGTGTTGCAGCAGCAGCAGCAAGGGCTCGAGTCTCTGACCAACTCTCCACCGCTCTTGCGGACGCATGGAAAAACAAGACTCGCACGAAAAACACATGGACAATCGATTGTGACATCCACGCACCGATCATTGTTGTTCCTCAAAGCTGCACTAGTGCTGTTTCCAATGCCCTTGTTTTCAATTTAGGACGCCTGACCTTGAAATATGGCAATATCAAACCATCAGCAAAAGTAACAGAGTGGTTTTCACGGGAACCCAAAAGAAGCAATACAGATGCTGTTGTGGACCATGGAACTGTTGCTATCAGTAACTTGACATTCTTTACAGCAAAGACGGGAGATTTACAGGGTTTGGACTGGTCGGATGAAGCAAGATCTTCCACCGTAGTGGATCCCGTAACTCTTACTCTTCATTTCGGAATCGAAAGCACGGCAACTGAAGAAGCTCCCCGTACTTGTGCCTTTGGAGTCCTCCCTGTAGTCTGCCTACGATTTTCTCCATCTCAGATCACTGATATGTTTTCTGTCATAGATACTTGGAAGTCAATCATGAAGGAACTGTCCGGCAATGATGATAACGGATCAGGTGGAATCACAATCGTTGAAGAGTTGGATGTCGCGATGGCCGAATCTAATAGTTCCATAGAATTTGGAGCGAAACAAGCAGCTGTAAAATCAAGTGACATTCTTCCTGCTCAAAGTGCAGTCCGAGCAGAGAAGGATGTACTTACAATGGTACATTTAGATATGTCATTACAGCGGCTTTCAATCCATGCTCTTTCAGACGCTGGCGACGGAATGGAAGCTCATCTCGTCTCTGTGTCTGTCCTAACATCAAATATGTCAGATGGAAGTTCGAGCGCACGCCTACGGATGGGTTGGTTCTGGATTTTAGATCGCCTCGAATGCGACTTTCCTCGATTGCAAAGACTGGTAGCCCATTCGAAGCTTCCTAGATCAGCTGCAGTTTTGTCAAGGTCTGGGTACGATGTCATGAGTGATCTGAGCCGTCAAGGCGTTTTTGATGAAGGCTTTCGAGGATCATCCGATCTAGCCGACATCACGTGGAATTCGTCTCGGCTTACAAATGGTTGTGACTCGTTCGCATGGCAAGTCGGAACGGGAAACGGATCCATCCATCAAGTGGTGATTGATGCAAAATTTACAAGCCTCTTTATTCATTGGAACCCAAAAGCAGTCAAATCTATGACTGTCATGAAAGAAAAATTCCTCTCCATCATCGAAGAGCTGTCGGGTGCTAGCGTGTCAGATCTGAAGTCCTCAACATCGCTCACACTACAGCACACTAGGTCGTCACATCTTCGATCGATTGCCGAAAATACAATTCGTGGTGTCGTGTCTCCATTAGGCAAAATCTTTGTCATAAATGCTGAGATGGAAAGTCTTGAGATTTCGCTGAATTCAGCAAGGGATGATTTGCCCCTGTTTGTGGGAACCATGTGCGGAACGAAGGTGAATTTAGATTCATCGCAAGATGGTGACCAGAATATGAGAGCTTCACTTGTCCTGGGTGATGTAAGGATTGAAGGTCCTTCCGTTTCTGGAACTCACCATACTTACAAAACTCTTCTCGGGTTGGCTCCCAATCAATCTGATAGTCTCCTTTCAGTGAATTATTGTATGGGAACAAAAGCTATACAGTCACTTTTATTTGACGATATTGACGTGAGTGGCTGCGAGGCATGCGCCCAGATTGAGCTGTCGCCAATGAGATTTGTTCACATACATGCACAGGTATTCACATTGGTAGAATATGTGACTGAGGGTATTTTGGGTACACTTTTTGCCAAAGCAGCATCGTCAGCTGCAGAAGCTGCTTTGGAAATTGCAAACTCTGTAACTGGAGGTAAAATATTTGCCATTAAAGCAACAGGGGCCGAACTCGTTCTTCCCAAAGCAGCTTACTCTCCTGACTATTTTTGCCTCCAGGCTGGCGACCTTGATATTTGCTACCATGCTCTTTCTGATCCTGCAGGTGGTTCCACGGCGAAGCTATCACTCAGTGATGTTTCATTAAGGGACAGTTTAGGCGAGCTAATGGTTGATACTCCTGTTCGAATGTCTGTAGATCTGAAAGTTCCACCAGTTGATGTTGGCAGTCATGAAGATCGAACAATGCTTGTTGATATTGACATATCACAAGCTGCATTTATCTTATCTAAGCCTCAATACGACCAAATGCTCGGAACTCTCGAAGGAAATATTAGTGAGAAAAATCCATTTCTCCGAAATAATGACTCGACCAAAGGTAGTGAACAGCAACAGGTAGTGGTATCACAACAACAGACAGGGGGTATACCTAAGGTATCACCGAACGAAGGTGAGATCGAAGAGGCGAATATCACCCATGCTGGTGTGAAGGCTGTTGAAAATGTAAGAAGAATGACGATTAACTTTGAAGTGGCTGTGGTATCTCTCGAACTTTGCGGGAGACACACCACAGACCCGATTGTTCGCTTGGCGGCGGTGAAAACTTGCATCTTCATGCGAATGATCCCAGACCAACAGCGGTCCATTTATGACGTTACTCTTCATAATCTTGTTTGCGAAGACCGTAGATTGAAAGCTATGAATAGGCCATTTCGATCTTTAGTGAGCCAGGTCAACCAAAATATGACTGGCAATGTACAAGGTCCGGAGGATGTTTTTAAGCTCAGATACGTCAAATACACGAATGGATCAAGCGAAGTCGACCTCAAGATCGGGTCTCCGCAACTCGTTTTTGTTCCCGATGCAATCTCAGATGTTCTGAAGTTCACACAGACCGAAAAGAAACGAACTGAAGCTATAGAAGCATACTTTCAAACTAGCTCAGGAAGAAACAAATCTGAGAGTCAGGATTTGGTGCTCAACAATGGATCACCCTCAGTTCCCACCAGTGTCGCGAACATGACAATCACGATTTCTACTTCGAATTGCAGCCTTGTCCTGATTGATTCTGGCAATACGTCAGATGAACTACAATATAAAATGTCTTCTACTAGCCAGCAAACTTTGAATCAAGTAACAGAGACACTTGTTCTACAGGGTGCTTTGGATGCGAAATTGTTACTAATTTCAGAGATAGGTAGCAGACGCACGATCAAGACCGATTTACAAGCACACGGAGACGGTATGCAAATCTACAGCGCCCACGGTCGAGAACTAGAAAGTCCTTTGCAGATCGTTGAACCAGCACGTTTCTCAGTATTTTATGTATCTAAAGTTACAGGTGAAAACAGCAAGGATATTGATGTTAGAGCAGTCACACTATCGCCAATTGAAGTAATATTCTCCATGCAGAATGCTGCACTCCTGCATGCCATAACATCAAGCTTCTCCGAATCATTGAAAGATGCAGGCGATCAAGATGAGATAGTTGCTCTTAGCGAGAAAGAGATCAAGCGAATTGAAATGCTTGAATCTGCCCTGGAAACTTCTGACAACGGTATTGAAAGTGATGGCAGTAGTCTGGAAAGAGATGCTTCAAGTATTGACGAATCCACGCATTCGGGGACAACTCCCGCCGCTATAAAGACATCATTCACCGTGAGAGGGAGGCTTACTATGCCAGAAACTACGGTAACTTTCATTAATGATCTTCAAGGGCTCGATGAAGCGCTTTTCAGGGTTACAGTACAAAACTTTGTTGCAGGCTTGGAGATGAAGGACGGGACCGTCACAGAAATTTCCTCTTCAAAGCAGCTTACTTTCGATTTGAATATAAACACGTCGATTCTTGCGGACTACTTTGATTCATCAACCAATTTATGGAGGTCACTTCTACTGAAACCATGGGAAATAACTTTAAAAGCAGCTCGTGGGGTAAGCAAGAGATATCGATCTCATCGGTTGTCAAGTACCATTGATTTAGAATCTTTTCCTTGCCACGTAGCTTTCTCAGAACATTTTCTTGCAAGTTTAGCCGCTGCAAGCCGCACTTGGTCCATTTACTCACTTGCGGCTGAGGAAGCAGCTACTTTGCAGAACAAAGTCTCCGGCAACGTTTCAACATCTTCGAAGAGTATGGCTGTGACCGCTGCACGTTCATTAATTATAGCGTTGCCCTACGCAGTTGAAAACCACGCAGGTGTTGATGCTTACTTTTCTCTTGACGGCCGTGAAGATAGCAGGCGAATCTGTCAAAACGGTTGTGTGCAATATTTCAGGTTTGAGCCACCCCCTGTTGAAGGCTACGGGGGGCGAAGGCTCTACGGACAGGATGCTTCCCAACTCAAGTCAGTCACATTGTTCATTTGCGGCACAAGAATCAAATTATCCGATGTTGATGCTGCTGCAATCAATTTACCACGCAGTGCTCACGAAATTGGAGACGGACTCTTTGTGCTGACTCACGTCATCAAAGAAGGGAAAACCACTGTCATACACATTAGCAGTCAGGTGGATATTCGTAACCAAACCTCAGTGCCATTTTCAATATCAGTGGCCAACGGTAATGAATTTGTACAAGTTGGTTTATGTGAAGGAAGGAGCAAGGCAAGGTCTCGTAGCTCGCAACGTTGTCGATCATCACTTTTGTTACATAGTGGGGCTGAGTCCGTCCCTTCCCAAAACTTTGGAGTTCCAGTTCATGTGTTGAATTTTGATCATCAGACAGGAGGTGGCCCCAAAGAACTTGTTCTAAACATATACCCTCATTTGCGGAACGCATCTCAATCAAATGGAACCAAAGACTTGATGTGCGGATCCATCACACTACCTATTAGAGATATCATACTTGGAAGCCATGACAGTGAGACAAAATTCGATGTCGTCTGCAAGGCTAGTCTAGGCCCGAGTGAAAAGTCATTACTAGATGACCGTCAGCCTGTTGGTCGAAAACTTCCAGACCCGTTTGCTGTGCAAGTGCGTTTGAAAAGTCATTTGGTAGACGACTCTCACGCTTTCATTGAAGTATTCTTAGAACCTCGAGCATTGCTTACAAATAGAATGCCGGTAAGTTTATATTGCCGGACTCCAATGCCTCATACTTTCAGCTCTTCGCTGTGGGACCTAGAAATAGAACAACGTCTTGCTGAAATCCAAAGCTCCCATTCAGATGTGTTACACAAACTCAAAGCAAATGATTCAATCGAGATATACACTCCTGGACCTTCCATCGCAATAACGGTAAAATGCGGCGATGACCCTGTCGGTGGAGGTGCAACAGGATGGATGGACGGTGGCTGGGTCGATCTACCCCTCGTTCCTGAATTTCGGCTTCCCGAGCCTTTGAGATATATTTTCCCATTTGTCCGAGGAAATTCCGTCGACCCACTTGGCCGTGCGGCGGTCGGAGGCAGCGAATTCTTTATAGCCGAAGATAGCGAAGCGTTATCCGAATTGATGCTTGAAAGGGAGCGCCGAGTTGGAAAGGATGACAGCCAGCAGGAAAATCCTACTCGAAAATCACGCTCGGGTGATGGTCAGGAATTATCATACCCTTTAAGTGACTACGATAGGAAATTTTTGCTCACCGTTGCTAATTACGCCGTGGATCACACCGGAGATGTCCTTTTTGAGCAAGTTATAGGAGGTACGGGAGCTAGTGGGTCAAAGCTGAGGAAGAGCTTTACGGAAGAAATCAAAGTAAACAGGCGAAGGTCCTCCATGGGACAGCTCTCAACGCCTTTCAGCGCCTTTTCATCAATGCAGCATGAACGACGAATTACTCTCCTGCCCGATTCCACTGTCCCCCTTCGACTCCTTCACTTGACTATGGAGGGAGATGAAGGAATTAAGCGTAGTCTTCCTTTCCGAATTGAAGATCTTACAATCTCAGAGGGAGGTATCGAATCTACATCCATCCAGTGGGAAGATGACGCCCCATCTGGTTATTTTGCCTACCGAAAATTGACAGGTGCCTACCAATCCGAAATACACGTAGTACCTGAATTTATTGTCTTCAACGGAAGTAAGAATGAAAGAGTTTTGTTGAAGCAAAACCAAGGGAACGAAACCATCATCGAACCAGGAAAATTCGCACCATTTAGAAGTACGCCCAAAACAGGTCTGACTATTTCCTTATACTTCATGAATATTGGTGGACGTACAGTGCCGTTTCCATGTGCTACTCTTGGTCTACGAATCTGTTTGATCAAGGCTACAAATGGTTCCACATTGGGTAGTGTTGCGGTGCAGACTGTAATTGGCGCTGCAGACTCGCGCCTTGTTGTGAAAATAGGACGAATTAAATTGGGTGCAGCTGCAACTCCAAGGGGAGGAGCTACTGACTCCCCTTCAAGCATGTTTGCCAACGACTTCCTGCGATTTCGAGTTCGTTGGTCAGAACTGCAGTTGACATTGAATGAGTCAACTCCTATCGATCCCGATACAGACATGCCAATAATCGAGACAGCTCTTGATCAGATCTACAACCTATCACCTCTTGCAAAACAAGAAAGAGCCAACCAAGAAAAGGAAACCTGGATAGAAGCAAGGAGAAATCATTTTGAAGCCAAGGACCACGAGGATACCGGCGGTCAACGAGCAGTCACAACAATTTCATTTTTACGCTTTACGGTAGACTACCAAAGGATATTTAAAGATGTGAAATCTGGAGACGCCGGAGCAAATGTTCTTCTTTCTCCGGAAAGAACCCAGATCTCAGTAATTGTGCACAACATTCGGATGAAGGATTGCAACCCACACAGCCTATATCCAGTTGTTTTTGATTGTACATCGGCGAATAGTTTTTTCGATTTATGCATTCGGATTCGCGGCCCACTTGATGCAGACCTAGTCAAAGTTGACCTCTTCGATTTGAATTTAGCTTACGCAAAAGGAAAATCGGAGAGAATTGTTGTAGAAACAAGTGAAGATTTTGTGTGGAAACTGCTTGACGTTGCAAATAGAATTCTCGTCGCGACGGCGGAACTTGCAGGGATAGATCTCAAGCTAGAATGGGATGAAGATCATGGAGGCTTTGTCGTTTCTGTTGCTGATAATTCGATAGATTACTCATCCGAAGAAAGAACAAAGAATAGTGCAATTTATAAGCCTCCAGATAGTGACAGGCTTTACGACATTCACACAGCGAAAGTTTCACCTGTCTCTCTCCTTGTGAGCTTTAAAAGACAGCCGCAAACAAAGCGCTACAAGCGTCTGAGAGGTGTCAAGGGTGCAAAATTGATGAATTATTTCACTAGGAGGCTAAAATTCCAGATCGACAAAGCAGATTTAAATTTTTCGCGCTACAGTGTAAAAAATGTCAAAGGCCCCCCAGATCGCCTAACCGAGCTAATCAAAGCACACTACGTCTCAAAAATGAAGCTAAAGCTAGTGACTTTGATGACAGCTGTCAGTGTTCAAGATTGGAAATACCTTGCTTCTCGAGTAGATGGGGATGACTCATACCAAGAGGGCGATGTTGTGCGAGCTGGAGGCAACCTAGTCGGAGCCTCAGCTGGGTACGTTTTGACTAAGGTAGGCAGGGGACTTGGGGATGGTTTAAGTGCAGTGACAGATAGTCTTGGGGACGGAATCGAGAACGCAACCGCACAAGTCGGTGCTGGTGCTGTTGGGGTTGGTGTGAGCAGTGTCATTACGGGGCTAGGCGACGGAGTAGGGAATACTGTAAAAGGAGGTAGGTCATTCTATGAAGTTTGCAAGAAATCAATTGGCCACGATTATCCGTTTTCTAACTTGATCATACATTGAATTTGGTTTTAGTTGGTGCTGGAGCCGGAGAAGTATTGAAAGGAACTGGAAGGGGCATAGGCCATGTGGTCGGAGGAGGTAAGAAATCTATGTCTACTTTCAATCATTTGGGCTTACGGGAGCAATATCCTCACCTCGCGCTTGTTCTTCAATAGTCACTGGTGGGGCCTTACTAATAGGGAAGGGCATTGGCAAGGGTGTGTCGAGAGGAGACGGAAATGCCCTAGTGACTGGAATCCGAGATGGTGCTGTGTCAGTGAGCTCAGGATTTGGAGAAGGGGTAGGGTCTGTTGTGACAGGGGCTGCTGATGGCGTTCTTACAGCAGGTAACGGACTATTCAAGGGAGTAAAAAGTGTCGGTAAAGGCTTCGGAGGAGTGTTCACAGGGAAGGGCAACGAAAAAAAAAAATCACCGAAAAGGAGGTAATACAGATAATCTCTGCTATAAACAACAAGCCGCGTGCTATTTGCTCACCTGGTTTTTAAACAAGAAACATTTGAGAAAATGTCATGATACTGACGCTATCAAAGGTCTGCTTTTGATATACGAACTTCCAAATCTTTTTCGACGGGTTAGAGCGGATTATTGTACAAATATCTGCACCTCAAAAGTTCGTTGTTGTAGTCCCACACTCACTTTATTATCAAGCGAAGAGATAAACAGAGACAAAGAAGCATGTTGTCGTTGGCTATTCTATCATATTCTATTCAAAGATATCCTCCAGGGAGACAGAATTTGAGAATCAGCAATCACAAGACACAGCATAGTAAACAGGAACCAAGGCTAGGAAACAGATTGGTATAATACCGTACCGTGGTAAGGGTGACAGGGGTTACATGTGAATCATATTGGATACTGGCTAAAGGTGTACTTAATAGCCATGTTTGATACCTGATACTACTATCTTGCAAGGATTATTGTGAGCACAAGTTGGCGAAGATGGACGATGTTATGTACCTCTGATATTAATTCTCATACCGAACACACGCATCATTAACAGTTGAAGTATTGGCATGTCGATTGGAAGGCGCAACAAAATTATGCGCTTTGAACAAGGTGCTTACGTCAAGTATAGAATTAATTCAATTTCTCACTAAAATCTGTGTCACTATCGGAGTCAACCACGCTGAAAGGGTTTACATATCCTCTGCTATTGCTGATGTAATCATTGTCATCGCTATCTGTGTCTGTACCTAAATTCACGTTGAACGGGTTCACATATTCTTTTCCATCCTTGCTACTATCACTTTCATTATTGCTTTCGCTGTTGTAGTTATTTTTACCTTCCTTGTTAGAGGCGCAGGCAATTTCCCGAATTTTGTGTGAAACGGTAGTATTTTCTCCCCCTGCAGACTCTGATGTCTCATCGTGTCTTGCATCCCGGAGACAAATATCCTTACTATTCTTGCTTTCCATTTCATTTTTTGGTTCTTTCTCACGGATAAACTTTGCTTCTAAAGCGCAATTGTCAAGAGTATATCTTTCCATTTCATTTTCACTCTTCACCTGTCGCACTCTCACCCGAACTAAGTCATTTTCCAGCAGCCCTTCTTCTCTGCATCGTTTCAGTACATATAAACGGCGATTATTCAACGAAAAATACCAAATACCAGTAGAATCTTCAGGACCAACTATGACTTGAATCGGAGGTAGATCCGCTGGTGATAGTTCTCCACGACGAATGGACTCAAGTGTTTCCATCACGCTCCGACCACAACCTGAAAAATACGGCCGAATCCGCGCGTGTTGAAAACGAATTCGTGCCGGATCAATCCACAACCAGCCATCTGTAGCACCTGTTTGTTTGTTGAGTGACTTTCGCTTTCCTTTTGTTTGTTTGCTATCTTTACGACCCATTGTGACGCTCTTTGCAACATCTGGAGACCCGCTCTTTTAAAGAACAATTCTTCGACGTCTCTAGACTAGACTACCGTAATCCATAATGCTTCCCTCCAGTGTACTCGTATTAATACCGTCTATGACTTGAATGGCAAGTGGCGAAAGTTACTTGTCGGGAGACAGACAGACAGACAGACAGACAGACTCTGTCCAGTCCACTCTCTCACATCTCACATCACATCTCTCTTCAAGTTAGTGAGAGGTTATTGTCGATTTCATAAGTTTTGTCATTTCGGATATCGTTTCTCCGGATTTAGACTCGTATTTAAAGTATTTTTAATAGTACTCTCTTTTATACAATAATTCAGACTTTTATCAACTCGATTTTATTTCAAAATTTTCTTGATTTTAGGCTCCAAGTGCATCCGATTAATGGGATCCAGTTAATCGTAAAATCGATTCCTCCTTTTTTTTAGTGACATCAACCTCCTGATGAATGCCCCAAATTACCGGAAACAAGGTCCATTTATTTGTTTCCAAACCACTAGCAAACTCTCTTGTGAATGCCCCGACTTATAGGTAAATAGGTCAATTTGTCACTTTTAGCTTTTTATTGGAATTCCGGACACAAGAACTTTGCTCCCCTCTGTTTTAGTAAAACAGGAGGAGAATGGTTTACTCTGATGATCTACGCTGGAGGATTGTTAGCTTGATACATATATACAACATTGAGGTTGACTTTCTTAGCAACCTTTTTGGTCCTACTCACCGTAGAATCCATCGTTGGTACGGTAATTTTCTAAAAAACTGGTCAGTAAGAAAAGATGCACATACTGTACGAGCATCACGTTGGCCAGCAAATTTTAAAAAATGTAGAAAATTATGTAAATGCTCATCCCACCTTCTACATTGAAGAGCTACAACATCATTTACAATCAACCTTTCCTGATATAAAAAATATATCAGAATCTACCATATGCCGTGCTTTGAATTTTGACCTCCAATTATCCCTTAAAAAATTAACAAAAGCCGCCCGTGAAGCTCTCCCAGAAGAAATAAAAATATATTACAAAAAATTGAGGCCT
>WKLE02000003.1:0-17057 GCA_014885115.2 Asterionellopsis glacialis
ATGCACTTGGACATGGATAGGATGTAGGGCATTTGCATATTTGTTGTTGTTGTTCGTTAGAAACACACACACAGGGTTGCACAGGTCCATGAAGACCTTCACTCCACCACTGGTATGGTGGTATATGAAGTGGTTCATACGATGGTGCCTTAGCCGCCATCATCTTTGCCTTGTGCACTAAATCAATACGTTGAACATAGTCTGCAACTCTTTCTTGACGCGATAAATTCATGTTACAAAATGGTAAAGCTTGAGTCGTTGTTTGTTCTGTACAAACATTTTTCCATAAAATTCCAGTGGTTATTGTTCCATCATGGTCATTATCTATGATGTTTGATGACAACGTGTATAGTACAATGGCAATGACTGTAGTTCCTACGAGCACTTGAATCGCTGCCGTTGCCACATTGTTGTTTCTTTGTTTACGCGACATTGCAATTGACATGGTCATATAACATGGTGGTCTCGATTTGAGGGAGTTCATCAGATTATGAAGGAAATGGTAGCGCAGATATGAGATACTGAATAATACCTGTACAGGTACGGTATCTGTAGTCCCACTATAACCCCCTTTTCCTAGTCCTGAGTTTAGCAGGGGTGGAGGCGCTAAATGGGGCGGTTCTATTTCTCTTACAAAAGAGAAGTATCGATATTTGTGTACTAGGTTGCTAAGTAATTTTAGAGGGCTTTCCGAAAAAATCACAATTTCATCAAGTATTTTTTCGGAAAATCCATCAAGTCCTGTAAGCTGTAAGTAAAGGTAGGATTCTGAGCTCCCTGATTGGCTGAATTTAGCACTCAGAGAACTTTTTGATACGTGATCTGGAGATGGATGCATATCTCGAAAAATGCGAACACTGACCTGGGAGTCTGCGCGGGATCAGATTCCCCACATTTGCCGTATTTAGGAAGTTAGTTCGTACACAAGATTAAAGCCCCCCCATGTTATTTGACGCCCCCTAACATATTTCTCAAATACATTTCGACATTATGCAAGGGAAATGTAAAAAGGATTTTGAAAAATGTCGATCACATCGTTGATTCCGGGGGGGAGATTTTGTTGGCCTAAACTTCCAAAAAAAGGGAGTCTGATCTCGCGCACATCCCTGGATAGGTACCGGCAGGAAAGATAAGGTGCAGGTTCCTCAACTAACTGTGCAGCAGGCCTGTCGTTCTATTGTTCTTTCCAAGGAATAGGAAAGACACAAAGGAAATCAAACGGGAAGTGTGATCCATTTTCGAAGCAAATAGGACTAGGACGAACAGCGAGGATACCTCCCACACACATACCGATATTGAAAAACAATATCACGAACAACACAACCACACAACAACAACAACAACAACAACAACAACAACAACAACAACCAAAGGACAACGCATCAAATCTGACTCCTCGTGGAAATATATATATAATGTTCAAGATGAAACCTGCAGCCTGTGCATTTCTCTTCGTTAACCTCGTGCCCCTTGTTTGTGTTTCCGAAGGGAAAACAGCAAATCCTGCGTATGGAGGTTTATTTGATCCATTAATCGATTCTTCAGGGTACTCAGTCTTAAGGTGAGACACGTGAACACCGATTTCCCGTACGCGTATTTGCTTTGGACAACGGATAGAAATAGGACGACATTGCAGTTCACCCGATTGCACATTTCTATTGTGTTTGTAAAACATATCAGGATGGTACTTTCTCATGTTATTTGTTATGGACTACCTTTTCCCCTTCCTTTTTAAAAATATTCAGTCAAATTCCACTTGAAGATCGTAAAGATCTTGGAAAGGCAACAACGCCACCATCAGCAGCACCTACTCTTGCTGATGGCCTTAATCACGATCATAACAGGGATGACAAAACTTCGTTTGAACACTTGTCCCGAATAGTTCATACCACTGAAAAGGCTGCACTTCATGCACTTGAAAATGTAGAACATGCCATTGAAGATGCAGTTCGTGACGAAGTTTCTGTTATGTTTCATGATCTTCCTACCAAGCATCATGTTGAAGATGCACAACAAGCATCTGCAACAAGTACTAGTAGGAAGAGAGGACGTCCTCGTCAAGGAAAAACAACAGCATTTTATCATGAACTTAAACCAGCATTCCTTACAGATGGTGATGAAGCATGTCATAAATTTGTAGATCAAGAAACTATCTTGCAAGGTTTTACAGGGGCAATGTAAATATGGATACTCAAACGTAGAAGAAAAAAGAAAAACTTTACGTAAATCCATAGCTCCTTTCTTCTTCTATATGAGACAATTTCAAAGTTCATCCATTTTATATCTGTTCCATTGGTGAACAATAATTAATACAACTTGTTGGGATTTTTTAGTTACTTCTGGAATACTACATAAATTTTATTAGAAGAAAATAAACCGATTTAGATTAAAAACTGTTACATTGGTGAAATGCGTGACAATTTTTCTCTTTAAGCCATGGAAAGCTAACATTGTGAAAGTGTGATTTTAGCTTGCAATAATAACCAGTAGAGAAACCGTTCTCTCAATTAAGATCAACTTGGACCTCTTTGCACTAAATCCTTTGCCACATGGATGGATACACAAAGTCAGATGGTGCTTACACAGGTTGACTCTCAAAAGGTCCTATTTGATAACAATGTAGCTACAGCCAAAGAACATCTTGAAACCCATCTACAAAAGATGAAAGCTGACATGGATAATTCAGCTCACGTCTATATTGACAAAATTCAAGACAATATCGAGGATTTTTGGCATCTCATGGATACTGCTCGAGCAAAATTTACTACATCTGCATTGACTCCAGTTCCTTTGCCACCAGCACCACCAGCTCCACCAACCCTGATTACAAATTCCATCCCAAATCCATTATCCACTCATATGGTACCGCCTAAACCAGCTCGTCATCCAGCTGCCAACGCGACGGTACATCCAGATGATTCAACTATTCCACCTCCACCTGTGTTTATAAACAAGTATCCCAAACTTAAACCAAAAAGATGTTCCTCTACCACCACTGAATTGAGGCATCCCTTACCACCCTGGAAGAAGAATCCATGTGCCAGTGCTACTGTGTAATATATACATCATGTCAGATGTTCCAGATCCAGCTTTGTGTCCTATCTGAACTAACCCCCTTGGACAATTCTATTGTACGGAATCATCTGATGCCAGATCAACAACAACACTTCTCCAAACTCCTTGCATTTTAATGGAACCAACAACCAAACCTGTTAGGTGATCCAGTCATCCAAAACATGGCATTTGCAAAAATGGCACAGTAAGATGGATATGGTGCCCTTCAAATCCTACTTTATGAATCTATCCCATCTCTTCAAAATAGCACCACTAAACAGGCATCAACCAATGATGAACCAGCATCCAATGCTAGCTGCCAAACTATCTATTCATATGAGACTCTTTTTACTTAGTTACTATGAATTACAGGCTAAATGTCAATGTCAATACACTGATCAGAAAAAGGTTGCAGCATATCTTAATGCATTACAACAAGACTCACGCTTCACTATGGCTGTCCACACTCATCAAAAGGATATCCAAGTATATCCCACTAATGCATCCCTGCCTTTGGAATACCAACTAGGCAATATTGGATTTAAAGTGTCCCAGTTAGCCCAGATTAATGGGGAAGTGGGCACAGATGCACTAAAATTTACTGATAATTCTCCTTTAACTATGTCACATATTCGTAATGTCAATGATACAAATAATCTTCCAACTAAGGCTACAGGCCTCATGCCCACTCCCATATATCATCACAAGCATCAGCTCAACTCTCACCAGCTTGTGCTCATAGTGTGGATACCACCAAAGACAAGAAATCACCGTATCGCCTCCGCAGTTGCTCTAATCCATGTCCTTGAGTGAACGTTCAATGTGGATATTGTGGTGTCTATGGCCATTATGATCATAACTATGATCTGGTGTGTAAAGTAGCACTATGTTGACAGGTGATTTGGGACAATGATGAGAAGATTCAGCAAATGGCATTAGAATTCCAGGAGAAGCATTCAGAACAGAATCGCGCACGTGCAGCTGTTGCTAAAACACTCCTTGTTAACTTGTCTCATCTGATCTTGAAAATGGCACATCTTGACGATTTGTATGATGCCTTGGACAAGGATGGTCAGAAAGCAGATTATTTCCCAACACAGGAGAGTTCCACTATCTTGATGGACATATTGGATGGTATCACAGGAAAAGTGGCAGTACTCTCAGCTCTGGATACTCAGCCCTGCCTATCTACACATGATACAAAATCTACATCATCATGCTGTTGATCTGGACTGTATGCAGAAGGTTAAGATTAACCCAGTTCCTTTGATCATGCAACCAACCTTGACCTCTATGGATTCTATTGAGACACCAATTATGGATAACACCACAACACGCTCTGCCTATTAAGTTAGTATTTAGTCCCTCAACTGATCCAGTTTACATTGCCAGCTGCCCCATGATTTGGTACAATTTAACAGTATATTTTACTTACACAAATTTTTAACATACGTATTGTACCACCACACCACTTTTTTTAACTATTTCGTAGTCCAATATTTTTCAAAAAGATTTTTAAAAAATTCATTCACAATCAAGACCCATGGAGAGAACTCACTTCAAAAAAAAATGGAGAGAACTCACTTCCAAAAACTTTTTACACCATGACGGAATCATTGATTAAAAAATTGCCAGTTAGGTACAGGCAAAATAATTCAGCAGAATTTTATGTAACTTAACCAACAGAGCATAAACATAATGTAGTATCAACTAGAACTCCTAGTAACTCATCATCTGTTAGTTTGTTTAAAGATGTACTAAAATACCAGCAACTACTAAAGCAGGTAGAACATTTAAAAAATATCAAGCAAGAACTAAGGACCCAGCAGCAGCAAGCCACTGCCCATGCCAAAAATGTAAGCTCCTACCAGTGTTGCCCTAACTTATCTAAAGACATAGCAAGGAAAGTCAAGTATGATATTTTTAGGGAAATCAAGTTCATTACTTCACAAAAAGAATTAGATGATTTGGATTGTCCCAACAGTATTGGTAATAAGGTGTTAGAAATGTTTCCCATAGCACCTGAAGACAAATGGATGTTCTAGAAAACATACAAAGGTGTAGAAAAAAATGCCATAGCTACTAGACGTAATGATGTTAACAATACTATTCAAAAGGTTGTTGTTGCTATATTTCAAGCTAATGCAGCTAAAAAAATGTAGTGGCATATAATTGCAGCAATAAGGTAAGCCAAAGCAGCAATATCAATAATAATGAAACTCAAAGTTCTGATAGTATTACTTTTGACTATTCAGATGATGAAGACAACTGTGATACTTTTGACAACATCCATACAGACAGAAACATGAAAGCAACTCCAAGTGAAAGTTAAGGCCATCATCATAAATCATTAGTAACAAGTACCCAATTAATTGGTAAGTAATATTTGCAGGACAATGTTCTTTAGGTCAGAGATAAAGTGTTGTTTCTAACTGAAATGTTTTTGGATGTTGTTTTAAGAAATTTATTATGATATAGATGTACAGGATATCATGACAAAACAAAACAAAACAAAACAATTAAAATAATGCCTACAATTTTTTTATCTTTGTATTTTGAGATGTGTTGTTGGCAAGTCCAAATGGAAATGTCTTATTAGGCAAAATGAGCCTATCTGTAAGTTAGTGTCAGCATCAGATGAGGCATTTTCATTATTGTTGTTTTTAAATAGTTTGAAAATATGGGAATTTATATTCCAACATAATCCACCTAATCCAAGAAAAGTCAAAGCACGCTATACCAAAGACCAACATGAAGGCAATACAAGTTTTGATGGATGGTCTACTGGAGGCCTTTTAAAGTACAACAGCCTTATTTTTGAGGTTATTAAAGACAGAAAGGAAAATGAAGTGTTTGACAGAGTCTACATCACAAATTTAACCAAAAAGTGCTGGCCTCAGTGGAATGGTAAACGTAAGTTGCAAGCTTTGAGTAAAGATGCTTAGCAATGTAAGCAAATATTTGTGTTTAATGGATACAGGGAGAGTGAAAATGAATTTTATGACAGGCAATATAAAACAATGGAAAAGAAACAAGAAGACAACCAAGTCAAGCAACTCTTTAAGCTATCACCCTCTTGGACAACTACTACAGCAAGTGTAGCACAGTGTTCACTATTATTTGTTCCTAGCTCTTTAGTTCCATCAGCACCAGTTGCTTCAATGCATAGTAACTACTAAGAAATACAACACCATTAGATGAGTCCAAAACAATGGTTACTGATATTGAAGATGAGAAGATTAAACAGGAACTCATTTTTGATAAAAAAAATTTAAAAAAAAACAAAGTTAAACATGATGCTCTGGAGCAATGAATAACAGGAAGACACAGGCACAAACTCAACCAGTAGCAAATTCCTTAGGTAAATGAGCTCAATATTTAGATAGGTAAATTTTGGCCCTCTTTGGCATTATTTCATTAGTAGTAGGATATATTGTTTTTAGGACCCATGCAATTAACACTTTTTCCCATAATCAGTGCCTTTTTTTTGTTTTTTGTTTTTTCTTGTTTGTTTTATGAATGAATGAATGAATGAATGAATGAATGAATGAATGAATGAATGAATGAATGAATGAATGAATGAATGAATGAATGAGAAAATAATGCCATGTATCATTTTTAAAAAAATAATATGAAATAAATTATTCTTGTACATTTCTTTTTTTGCAACAACATTGCCAACATATATTTGATGGTGTAAAAATATAATGGAGAGGAAATCAGTTAAATTATGAGTATAAAATTATATATGTTACTTGTCTACAAAATTTTTGTGAGTCATGAACAAAATTCATGTCTCTATGTCTCTCATGGCAAAAAAAATTGTCACTTGTACAATTTTACTCAGTCTCTTGGTACCTGAAAATATGCACACATTGAGCATAAAATAAATTCAATAGACAGACCAAAATTATGCACAGGACGTGCATAAATTTAGTTCACTCCCTGTCTTGTGCTGAGGCATAATTTTTGCCCTACTTATGGGAGTAAATTATGCCCAAAAGGTGATATGAAATTATGTGCTGAGAGGCATGGGATTCTCTTCTGATGTTTGCAAGTACTGCTGAATTTTTAGTTATGTTCATAGCTTGACACTTAAGTTCATCTTCCCAGCTTCCAAATTTTCTCATGTATTTTGACTCTCATTCTGGTGTAATCATCAAAGAGTAAATGGACCATATTTCATCACTTCATCAGGATCATTATCTCCTATTTCTCCTTCCCATTC
This sequence comes from Asterionellopsis glacialis, assembly GCA_014885115.2. NCBI lineage: Eukaryota > Bacillariophyta > Plagiogrammaphyceae > Rhaphoneidales > Asterionellopsidaceae > Asterionellopsis > Asterionellopsis glacialis. The sequence continues at coordinate 7,283 of WKLE02000003.1, forward strand.
AACAGTAAGGTTATCTACATCTAACAGGAAATTATGCAAAGCACAACGAGTCATCCAAATATTGTCAGCTGCTTTTGTACCACGTACTCTTATTCCAGTTTTCAAAATTCTCCATCTACCTTTTAATATTCCAAAACAACATTCTATTTTTTACTAACCATTTGGACCACCATTTCTCCTTGTACAATAAAGTGTTCTTGATGGGAGCTTGAGTACAGGGCCATGCATGATAACCATTGTCAACTATACCCCATGCTCCATGATATTTTTTAGTAACTATTTTTTTATTGTTGGCATCACATGAAAGTAAAGAGAACATGTGATCATCAAATTTGCCACTTGAGAGCATATCCATCAAAAACTATCAGACCATGACAAACTTGTATCATTCTAGCATGATGGTGTCCATCTGTTGTATGCAAAATTCCTTTTCAATGATTATAACTTAAGTGTATGTTCTTGCTAGATGGTTGTTTTTAAATCCTGAATTTTCTTGAATTAAAGATTGTGGACAATTGAACATAACAACATTAGTGGCATCAATTGGAGCAAGTGCTCTGAGATGAAAATTGATTGGAGACAAATTCTGATTTTATACAATAAATCAGAGCATGAGGTTTTTGTATTGACTTGCAAAGAATGAAATGAGGATCTACATTTAATATTTTGGGTCCGAGTACAAAAACCTTGTGCTCAGATTTAGTACAATTTTAGTATCTCATTTGTATTTGACAGATTTTGATTGGTTAACCCTTTCACCACCAACATATTTTGGCCGTTTCAGTTTGATATATCAAACTGAAGTTGGCATCCCTATCTACCAAAGACATTTTTGACTTTTGTTGATGGCTGTGAACAAGTTGAAAGTATCACTTTCTCTTAAATGTCCCTAGCTTTGCCAACTTGTTTGATATATTGAAGTGAAGTCCCTCATTTGCTTGGTTTTTTGTGTTTTTTGGGCACCAATCAACAATTTTTAGCCTCCAATGACCATATCATGCAATTCCTTGTCAAATTTGGTGTCTGTCAGTCTGCAGTTTTTTAATTACATCTTACTAGAAAAAAAGTTATGGCATTTTTTTCATGACATTAGTAGCCTCACTTTTTTGTTGATTGTTTTGTATTCTACTTGTTTTTGTAGTCATGGAACTTCATATGTGTGCAAAACTTTGGCACCTATTTTTCATCACAATGACAATGGTGATAAATCACCAAAAAACGCAACAATACACCTTTTTAATACTAACAATGATGATACCTTTTGAACCATCATCATTTATTTTGTCAGATGGAATGATAACAGCCTTTGAAATAGAAGATTGTTGATTAATTTTGGCCATTTTGTGCAATACCAAAACAAAGCAGCTTTGCTGGCAAAACAACAATTAACCATATTTTGCTCCCCGGGTCACCATTTTTTGTTATTCTTTGCCATGGCAGTTCCGACAGATGTACTAAAGATGCATTATTAGGTGGGTTCTTGTTGTGTTCATTTTGGTTGATTGTGGCATGCAAATGGCTTTTTTTTGTCATTGTCAATTAACTGTGATATTATGCCTGCAGGCAAGACAAGAAAAAAATTGAATCTTGTGACAATCAGACATATGGTACAATCACATAAAAGCTATGAAAGGGAGACGGACAGAAATTGTTACCATCAGTCTCACCTCTAATCCTTGAACAACTCATATATTGGATGTGTGAGGGAGGGTAGAGGGTGGTTGCGTCATGGGGTAATCAGGATTATTTTTCTCCTTTTCTCACTTGCCAAAAAAAAAGATGCAAAGAGATAAAAGATTTGCATTTTTTGGCATGAGGGGGTGGCTGAAATTGTGTTACAAATCCTGTACAATGATTGGATGAAGATTTGGCGCAGGTGCATGAGAAAAAATGCGCGAGTGTGCATGATTGGTTGTTAAGTTGAGCTAAAAAAATCGATAAAGTTAATTACTTAGGCAAATTCTCAATTCGACATATAGAATCGAGACAATTTTTGGTCGTGAAAGGGTTAATCGATTTTCGTATTTCGTATTACCGTAGTAGCACAATTCAATCCGAAACTGTTCCAGAGAGCCAACATGAAGATAAATAATAAAGATGCACGGCATGCATATTCAATCGTGGTTTATGAAGTACCTCTAGAGAGAGACCATTTTTTCAATTTCGTTGAGATTCTGTTGATTCGCCCAACAATCTCAAAGTATTTATTTGCATACTTTCTGTACAGCACCGGTAGATATAATAGTCTCTCTATTGATTTGGATAGAAAGATGACTAACGATGTCTCTGCGAAAGAAAATTACTCCTGGGAACCCTGGTATGGAATCCTCAGTTATGTACTTGCCGTATTCTCCACAATACAATGCATCTTGGCTGCGTTCTTCATTTTTGTAATCTTCAAGAAACGCCAATTTACATTCAATCTTTATCTCATTTTCGTCATTGCACCAGATGTATTACTGAGTGCAGTTTACGGAGTTGCATCTTTTTACGAAGGTGCGCATGATGGAGTCTATGCAGATGGACTCTGTGTCACAAGACTCGCGTTCTCTGTTTTTTATTACTACGCCAATCTGTACATGTACGCAGCAATTGCCAGGGAAGTTCATATCTTGATCATGAATTCCTACAGACGGGAAAAAACAGCACCTCCTACGATTCGTAGGGTCCTTACACAGGTGGCAATTGTCTATACATTTGCAGCATGGATGGCCTTTTGGATATCTGCACCGTACAGGTGGTCTCCCAACACAGTCAAGGATGAAACCTACTGCATCGTTAGTTCCGGCTCCCCAACGTCTGATCCAGTTTTTACTTTGGCTACCGGAGTTCTAGTGTCATTTGTATTGTTAACACCTCCCTTTGGCTATGTGTTTTGGGTGTCCTACCAAGTTAAGAAACGAAAGTTGTTGCCAATGAAGGGACGAACTCGAGCCCTTTCCCTATATTTCTTTAGGATTTCACTCGTCTTTGTTGCATTTTATATGCCAGCTTCTTTGATGTTATTCTTATATACGGTATTGGCTTTAGAGGGTACTACTGCTGGCTTTATCCTACAAAACGCATGTATGTTGATGACTCCACTCCAAATTATGATGACACTAAGAATCTTACTTCAGAAAGACGACCTTGCCGAAGCCATGAAATACACAATATCGACTCTTTCTATGAAGCTTTCCTCCTTCATGACCATAAAAGGGGAGGAATCGGAATGGAATCAAGAGGACGTTCATGATTCTCTAGCAATGGAAACGGTACAAGACGAAAGTGATTATGCTCGAGGAGGAAACATGTGTAAAGCCACAAAGACATCAAACATGGATCCTTCTATTGAATTTTTTACCACATCTAGAGCCATTAGTGACCGTGGGACGGATAAAGTCGTAACAGGAAATCCAGAGAAGTTGGATGCGCATGTTTTGGTTATTACTGAAAGATGAGCTACCTTATTCATTCTCAATTTTTCAAGATATTCGCAAGGTGGGAGGAAGCAGAGAACTGGAGTGCCACCGTCCTTATGATCAGAAAAATAAATGATACAAACTTTGAGAGATATGTCAAATCCAGCAACAGGGGTACTTAGCAAAAGAGGAAAAATTGTCTGACATGATACTTAGTCTGATTGAAATCCAGCCACTTTTCCGTGCTTGTGTCGCCGCCCATGTCCGAGAAATATTGGGGTTAGAGTTGCATTGCTGGTAAAGGCCCTGATGTTACACAACACTAGAGCACGATGGCCAAGTGGACATCAAGAAAGCTTAACCAGTGCAATCACTACTTGCAATTTTATTCTTCATTGAATGATTTATATTGCACTTGCTCAAAAGGGGAACACGATGAATCAAAATTTTTGCAAGGACTGTAAATGCTTGAAGAAACTGAAGAAGGTTATTACTCACTGTCCCGAAATGTTTACAGCAGAAGTGGAATTACTGGAAGCAGAGATCGAAACCTTCAAGGGGGGAATATAAAAACAACCATTCCAAAGTTTCAAGCTGCCTTTTGTCTGTAATCATGAAGACGTTCTAGCTTGTGAGAGTATGTTCCTTGCTGTTCATAGTACTGGTGACATCAGCAGAGCCCTAACCTATGCAGATCAATCTATTTGGGTGTACAAAGAATGGGGAGGACGCGCAAAATCTCAGCAAACTTGAAGACACGATAGTGTGTTTGCGAAAGATCTAACGCAAACTTAGATTGCTTTTCATTTTGCTGCCGTTGACAAGAACGCTATAATCAGTTTTCGAAAGTAAAAGTATCCAATTAACATTGAACTATGTTGCCTGCGTGAAAATTAATCTTGTGATGTTAGATTCGTTGTACGACACCTGGGGTAGACAGCATTTGACTCCATGAAGTGCACTTACTACAGTACTGGTATGGTGTCTGTGCCAATGAAGTTGGAATTTTTGGAATTCTACACAATCAATTTGTGTGGTGTTCCATTCTTGTAGAATAAGTAAAAGTATCCAGGGTACTGTACAACTTTGTACAGTTCTAAATGTATCCTCTCTATCAATGAATGGGACTGAGATCCATTCGTGCAGGAACCAAAAAAGTATGAATAGTATTGGACAGATTCTTTCGCTAACTTTTGAATATCCTAATTTATGACTATCTTCAATCACGAATAAAATTATACAACCTAAATATCCTTACCATACCTACTCCGTGGCGTTGAAAATGAGTTGATCCGCCATGCCGGCGGACCGTTGAGTCCGTGTCAAGATATAAAGGGTACCAATGAATATTTCAAGGTCTCTCTGTTGGGATTTTTATGTACTTTACTATACCCCTATTTTTGTATCCCCGAAATATCCAGTAAACAAAATCAAGATAAAAGAACAAAGTTTGTCTCAACGATCCCACGGGCCCAAAAATTTCTTTGTCGACTACCGTAGTGTCTTAGGTATATATATTATTGTGTGTATATTCATTACGGCTGGTCCTCTTGTTTTTTCTTTGTGTGCATGTGTTTTGCGTTACAGAGCAGTGCACTCTAGAGCTATGTAAGCTGACTACAGTAAATGCATCAAAAGAACCAAAAATCATTGACATTGATAATCATATTGTTGTTGCTCCTCATCAAGCAAGACAAACGATAGACAATTCATAGTAGCTAAACATGGCTGAACCAACATTAGGAAGTGTTGATTTGACTACGTCCAAATCCGATTTGAGTACCACCAAATCTGATTTGAGTACCCTCCAATCACCGACCGTGTCTGCAGGTGGTGCTACAAGTATAGATGATTTTGATGCCGAACTAGATGGTTCGAACATGACACCTGTCGATGGTTCGAATCGTCAACGCAATCGCTGGCTCGTCTTGGGTGGTATCCTTGTCTTGGTGGCCTTGGTGATTGTTCCCGTGTACTTGACGACGAGTGGTGGCAATACGTCCTCCAACTCTTCTCCTTCTTCTTCTGGCTCCTCTTCTGGCTCCGGCGGGTCGTCCAATTCTCAAGAGGGCATTGGAGACGATCCTGGCGAAGAGATTGATACAAACTCCCAACCACATCCTGAAATCTACGAAGAAATCTTTAGTGTCTCGGAACAACACGGCATTGACACGACACCCTTGACCTTTAGCAACACACCTCAATACAATGCCTACCGGTGGTTGGTGGAACAAAATGCCAATTTAGATCAATACGACCACTCGACCCGCATGCAACGCTACGCCTTGGCCACCTTGTTTTATTCTACCAATGCCGTCAAGACGGTCTATACACTCTTGGATCCACCCGTATGGAAGAATACCGACGGTTGGCTAACGGATTTGAATGAATGTGAACAATGGAAGGGTGTCTTTTGTACGTCTCGTGGTCAAGTGTACCAAATTTCTTTGGAAAATAACGGATTGACTGGTGCCTTGCCACCGGAATTAATCTTGTTGCCTCAGTTGGAAATTCTTGACTTTACGACCAATTTGTTATTCATGGAGGGTCCTCAAATGGAATTTATGGGCAAATTAACCAATTTGAAAACCCTCTTGTTGGATGACAATTATATTACCACCAATCATGGACTTCCCGATATGATGCAACACTTGACCAATTTGGAAAAGGTACGATTGAGTTACAACTTATTGGACGGTACCCTGAATCCCGACACCTTGCAAGCCTTGACCCGATTGACTCATTTGGAAGTCGAATCGAACTTTTTACAAGGAAGCATCCCCAAGGAATTGGGACAAATGTCAGCCTTGGTGTACTTGTACATGAGACGCAATGCACTTGAGGTTAATTTACAAGACTTTTTGACACCTGATTCCAACATGATGAGTTTATGTAAGTATTTGGTAGAAAAAGTGACGTGGTGCTGTAGCATGCATGATTGTTTGATGGAGTGAACACATGGATAGATGACATGGGTGTCGGTCACGACTTTTTGCTTTTCCAGCAGTATTGTCTCACTCGATACTCTCTCGTCTCTTTCTATATATTACAGTCGCCTTGTGGTTGGATGATAATCAACTCGTTGGTTCCATTCCTACCGAAGTTGGTAAACTCACAGGCTTGGGTTCCCTTTCCATGACGGACGGTGCCTTGACGGGAACGATTCCTTCGGAAATTGGACTTTTGCGACGATTACAACGTCTTTGGATTTACAATAATCAATTGACGGGTACGTTGCCGGAAGAATTGGGTCAACTCTCTCTTTTGGAAGTATTGGAAACTCATACCAATAATTTAAATGGTACCATGCCACGTCCCGTATGTGGTATTTTAGAATCCGCTACCTATTCCAGTAAATCCTTGACGGCCGATTGCAATCAATTGGAATGTAGTGAATGTTGTACGGAATGTTTTTAATTATTATTTACACTGTAAGAAGGAAGAAGAACAGCGCAACCACACTACAAAACAACACTGTTGGTATAGGGAGGGTAATGTGTGTGTACGTGTGTGTGTGCGTCTGCATGTTTGTATGATTTTATAGTTTGGCAAGGAACCGAGGGAGGGATTCACACTTGAAAAACAAACCAATTTCATTGCAGTATAGTGGATTGAAAAAAAGTACTCCATTGTTTTATACATGCAACATGAAGTACTTTTTTGACATGGTGAAAAACAATGCATACTACATTTTCATTTATATAATCAAGTTTTAAAAAGAACAAATTCTAGTACAATGTCTTTCGACTTTTATATATCAAATACAACACTTTACTTTCTTGTCATGCGTCTGCTATATTTAGGATTCTACTAGAGAGTGTTCCTTTTGTTTTGCATGCCAACGTGAGCGCATGGGAACTTACATGAAAACTATGTTGAAAGGACTATACACTGAAGATGAAACGAATCTAGAATCAAAAGTTCCCATGCCAAGAATTTTTTTTTCAAACTCTTGATTTACTAAATTCTTATCTACTAAATTTCTATGCCCTTCGTATCTGGTACGAATGTTGCATATACCTAAAACCTCCAAAACTAAAGCATCTTTCAAAAACAGAACCTCACAATGATGAATCATTGTCTTTTTTGTTTCTTCTTTGTAAAAGAAAGGTACTGTATTCACAAAATATGCCATCCAATATAACGTTAAACAAACAAAACTAACAAGGATGATACCACCATGACAATACCAATCATGTTGGAAGCCCTGGTATGAGTGGAAGCACTTGATGTATCTTCACTGCTTTCACTACTAGAATCAGAGGGTGATGTATCTTGCATGTCGTCATTTGACACGGGAGAATTGGGATCTTTTTCGACTTCATAATAGGCAAGCATACCCACGTCTTGATGGCTTGGCATGTGACAATGAACAAGAAGATATCCAGTATGACGAGGGAAACAAACGTGAATGGTCATATTATGATACACACCCATGGTATCTCTCCAATAGGGTGTAGGGACATCTATACCATCTACATTCTTTACCAAAAATGGCGTAGAATGGACATGAAAGGAATGTCCAATATGCGGGTCATTAGATTTGACTATCCATGTTTCACATGTACCCAATGTAATCTTGGGTTCTTCCATAACAAATAATGGATGACCAACCTTTCCATTCATACCAAATCCAACGGGGACACCTTTCATGGGTAAAGATGCATCATACGGAAGTTGAAAGAACGGATATTCTTGTGTGATATCCATTGTCACGGTTCGTGTACGAACGGATTCTTCAAGTGCCATCTTGTTTAAATAGGAATGGTACGGTGGAAGGCTCGGAGGAGGCAACGATATAGCTCTTTTCTGTGCTACATCCACATCATTGTTGTTGTTGAGATCTTCAATATCAGAAGTATCCACATTCGGATCTGTAACTACAATTGTAGCCACAACACGATCTACATCGTACGAAACACATTTTTCCGCAGGAATATTGAAGGCTGCAGTACAAGCATCTGTACCTGTAACTCCCATATTCCATGGTGCACGATGAAGTTTGTAAGTACCTGGCTTGTCAAAGGTAGTCATGAATTCTAGACGAGATCCAGCATCAACTGTGACTGTTTCGACTCCACCGGTCTCCCCAAGGGAAGATGCGGTTGGATGGACGTACCCATCATATGCCAACGGGTATAAAGTATGTTCATTAATGGACAAGTACATGGCAGGTTCGACAGATGCACTTGCCGTACGGAACAGAACAGTCTCACCCTTGGAAAACGTAAATGTTGTTTCTTCACCATCATATCCATTGGTTGTGTGGAACCAATCAAATGCCATAACAATAGGGATAAGTGGGTTTGGTCCTTTGGTGTCAGGATTGATGTCAGCTTCACCCAACATCATAAAGACTTCTGTTGCATCAGCAACATCAGGGACAGCTGTCAAATCTTCCTCGGTTCCTTCAATGACCAAGAAGCCGTATAATCCTGACATGACAGAATACTGAGCTGTTCCGTGCACATGATTATGGTACCAATGTAATCCTGGTGGTTGATCGTCGGGGATGACAAAAGTGTATGTTTTGGATTTACCTCCATCAACAACATCAAGGGTATTTTCTAGGAGCGGATTGAACATGGCTCCATGAAAATGTAGATTCATGTAGTTCATTCCCCAAAATCCATAATCAGGGGCATAGATGTTCCCATTAGCTGTTAAACGATTGTAGATCTGTTTACAAATTGTATAAAAACAAACAAATGAATGGTATTTCATGTTGAAGGAGTAAGGTAAGAAATTGGTCGTCGTCTCCAACGAATCAGAGAAATGTAATGTAACATTGTTGTATGGAACTTACGACTGTAGCATTAGCTGCATCCGAGTTTGGATCTTGAACATAGTCCAATAAGTCGCGATCGTAATCAGAGCTAGGATCAAGGTTGTTGATGAGGTTAACAGTGAGAGTATCACCAGGTTGAACACGAAGTGTTGGTCCCATAGGTTCTCCATTGTATCCTGGTGCCAGACGTTTTCCATTGAGAGATGAAACAAGATCAACAGTTAAAGTAACGTCAAGTTTACCATTTTTAGATACCAACTCTTGAGGCTGGAAGTTGTTGTTTTCAATCGCATTGGCCGATTTAGCCAGCATGGAGAGAACTCCAATGGGAAGGAGACAAAGATGTTTGGACAACATGCGTACTCTGTTTTATGAGAAAAATTTATAAAAGAGAACTTGAAGACAGGTTATGTGGAAAATCTATTTTGTTATTTTCTGACAACTTTTGTGAGTGTTCTCTATGAGCTCGTACTGAAAGGTCCTACCAGGTACGGGATACCGGTATTTACCAGGTACTAGTCAAAAACTACCTTGAACCACGGAACTACCTTGAACCACAAAATGTACACATTTCAACAAAAACACA
>WKLE02000005.1:0-10474 GCA_014885115.2 Asterionellopsis glacialis
TTGTTCATAAATAGCTTCAAACAAAATTTGATTGGCTGTGGATGTATCAATCATGGTACTACTACTTTTTTGTGTGTTCTCCGTCGCATACCATACAAGTCGATGTGCATTTAATGTATTTGGCCACCATTTCCAATTGGCAAAGTTGGCACCCAAATTATCCTTTTGTCCTTCTTGTTTCAAATGCTTCGTCCACCCGCTTCCACCCCAACGACGATTGTTGTAATCCTTAAAGGTTTCACCGTTTGGATTTGTGGCTGGATCAATCATGTAAGGCTTCCACGTCACATCGACCAAGGATGCATCATCCTTCAAGGAGGCAATGGCTTGATTGAGACGTTTTTGACCCACATGACACCATGGTCAGGCAAGATCCGAATACACAATCACCGATATTTTTTTCGTATTCATGCTGCTGCTCGACATGTTTGACAATGATAAGGATGTACAAGCTAAAGGTAAACAACAAAAGAGTATCAATAAGCTTAAGAAAAGGCGAGCAGATGCAGTTGGCATGCTGTTAGGATGCTGTGTTGCAAACTCTGTTATTGCAACAGCGATGATTGTCGCTATGCTCAACAAGCAACCATTTGGCACACCATGGTTTCTCTTCAGTAAGTTAACTAACTAACCTGCACCCATGTGTGTGTAAGTTTTTTCACAGAACAAAAGCTTCTCTATATTCCTACAAGTAGAGATCGGCTTACAGCCGCCTAAGTAATTTCTACCGTACAGGTACGCTATTTCTACAGGATTTCGTTCCATACTGGGCTAAAATCACGAAAATTTTAATTTTTTTCTGTATTTGGGTTCGAGATGGAACTTTGACGTTCTTTTTCACCTTTGGTCCGAACTCGCTATATCACTGAGTCATAAGAGAAGATTCCGTTTCTTTTCAAAACACTTATCAGAACATTCGTATATAATATATAGTAACGAAATAACTTTATGTTCGCTATTTTTTTTGTCATTATAATTAACTTGACATGCCTTCTCTCCTTCTCCGACTCCAACCCTCTAAGTATTGTTGTTCCCCTTCCCAGTTCCTTTCTTTTTTTTCTTGCCTGAGGAAAAACCACGTTTTTCCTCACCTTCTGCAACGCTATAAACCTCATGGATCCTGTCCACAACACACTTGGGCAACATGACTCTGTTACCACTTCCAAGATCATTTCCAAAGATTTGGTCCATGTTCAACAATCAACAACTTAATTCAATCATAGTTTAATGAGCAGTCAGAAGCCTCCATCAACTTACAGGCCATAGCCAAAGATCATCAGTGAGTTGTTTACAACATAAAGACAACCTGAAAAAAAGCAAGTTGCATAGGTTGCAGCAATTATACCAGAAGAGGGTAGTAAAAGTGCTAAGAAGGCACATGTGAAAAATTTGGAAAAAATATCGACTATCAAAAATGAACAAATACAGGAGAGCAATGATGCCTATGTAAGTGAAAACAGTACATTACTTAGGAGACAAGAAAAAGATGAATCGCTGTTAGTGAGAGATGTGAGCATGCCCTTGAAGAGTGTGTCCAAAAACCAAGAATTAGATTCCATGGAGTGGCTGACAGACAGGGTTTTGCAACTCCATATAATTGACTTTGATGAGGACATGGAGATCAATTCTGATGACTCAGACCATGATTTGGTGTGAATTTTACCCACCAGATCTGTTAGATAGAAAGATAGTCTAATATATTCTGGCCCAACATTGCAGATGAGGCCCTTCATAACGTAACTTAGAGCAAATGAACATAAATTTTGTGAATTTAGCATTTTTAGTGTTTTTTTTGGAAAAAATGGATTTAACTAAGAAATGCATCTGCAAGGTTGGGCCAGATTATAACTAAAAAATGTTATTAGTAAAAGGTTTGGTCCTAATTTCTGACCAAATAATGGGATGAAACAGATCATTCCCAGAGTGTTGGGGTCTAAAACAAGAAAATTTAAAAAAAATAAAATTTCTAGATAAAAGCATGGAAAATCTGTCCCAGGGGGGGTTGAATTTTCATGTTTATGAAGAGGAGTGAATGTAAGCTGATCTACCATCTTAATGCCCAATATGTTTCAAAAAAATCTACCTTCTCCCCATTATGTTGGATTCACCTTTTTATAGTCTTAATCGACAGCTATTTAGATGGGCTTTCGAATGGCACCTCTCTGGAAAACCAAAAATATTTTTGGGGAAGTTATTACAAAAAGGGTTATTTTTGGTCTCAAGATCTGGAGGGCCAAACCTATGAATATATACAGGGTGTATATTCCAGTAGCACAAAAGTATGAAAATATTATTTATTCATGAATATGTTCATAATTTAAAAATATGGGTCTATGTGGAGTCTACTGACCAAATGTCACAAGTTGGTCAACCTAATCCTGGAATAACTTGAGAACGCTACCAACTGCATCTCTGAGGCCCCTGAGAAGGTTTGTGCTACACAGAGTTTCACTTCACCCCATTTATGTGTTCCACGCATGGCTTTCTTGGCCATGAAGCTAGGAATGTTGCTAAATGGCTTGCTGGAAATTAGTGGCATGCCTGCTCCCAAATTCACAGATGGATCCACACTCAGATGAGCATTGCCATCTTCTAAGCAAAACATGTCTGCCTCTGCAACAGCTGAATCAAGTTGATTCAATTTTGTGTAAGGTCATGTGATCCATAATTTTGGTTGCATTTACAATCTTTCTGGTGCAAACCTCTGGTGTGTTCCCAGACAAACCTGTTTCTTTTTTTTTTGCATTTTTGGATGGTCAGATGGACAAAAATGGAATCTGATTCATTCCTCTTTTCAGGATTCTGTTGCTGCATGTCATCACCTGCTTTGCCAGATTTGAATCTGAAAAAATCCTTTTTTGACATGAACTCCCTCTTTTACAAAGAACACAATGATGAACAAAAGCATCTCACTGTTCCATTTTTTGTCTGAGTGACATTCAGAGCACCACCTCAAGTTGAACCTGTCTGATGCATTAGTTGTGGTGCATAAATTCCGATTTGTGTTGCATCAGTTGAAAATGTTTCAACCTTGCTACATGACTCATCATTGCCAAATGTCTTTTTTTGGATGGACACAGCAGCAGAACCACAATCAACAACCACCTTTGAGGTACTCCATGGCAGTTGAGTTCATTTTTTGGGAACAAAACCATTAACAAACAACCACTAACCCTTTTTATTTTCCTATTTTGATGACATGATTTTTTCTTGCTTTTGTGTCATGCCTGAAACAAATGTGACAAGCAAAGGGATGTGAATCTGAACAGAGCAGCAGACAACAGCAAAAGATGGTTGAGAACGCAGAGAAGAAGAAAAAAGAGTTGTTGATTGTGAGCCCAGGATTGGTTTTGATGCTGCTGCAACTGTAACAAATGATGGTGGTGCGTGCAGTGGGTTGGCCAACAGTGCAGACAAGGTCCTGACAACCACAAGCAGGGCTTGGTCAAAAAATTGGAAACAACAGCCCTTCAAGCAAAGAGATGCATGTAGGCAAGTGCAATGATAGAAAGAACAAAACCATTCAGCAACAATGAGAAAAAGGATTCAGACAATTCAGGAAGTGTAAGTTGTGACATGGCAGTTTCAGAACAGGAGAGTTCAGAGAGTTCCTCAGAGAGCTTTTTTGACCAAGTCAAAAATGTGGATTTTTTGTCCTTCAATGGGCAACCTGCTGTGGTTTGGAGCAGCACCCTGAACAATCCTTCCTGAGTGCACATGAAATTGCATCACTAGTGAGACTTTTGTCTCATCAATTGCTAATGATGCAGCAAAGATTTCATCTTTGTTGAATTGTTTTTTACAGTATATGACAAGAAAATCTCTTGCTTCATCATCTGTCCTGTCAATGAGACTTGAAAGGGTGTCATGGCTTTTATCATAGGTCTGTGCATGTTTTTTTATTGTCCTTTCTGTGGGCCTGTGAAGATTAGCAGAAAGAATGCATGTGCTGATTTTGGACTGGCTGTATGCATAATTAGATATAAGTTCCTAACTTTTTCAGATATGTGACTATATTTTGTACCTCTCATCCTCTCCATGGAGTTTTTGAGAAGATCACATATTAAGGTTGATTAAAACTGCAGATTTTTTGGTAGAATTCCTTGAAAATGATCAAATCATGTACACTTTTTGTGCCTTACAGATGTGACATTGGCAGATGAGAGAATACATTCACATAATGATTTAACATTAATCTGAAGCAACTATCCCTCTTTGCTCAAATATTCTTTGTTGATACAAAGAAATCAATAAGTCATGTTCATGGTTTCTGTGGAATGAATATTTCAGTTACCATGAGCATTAATAATCGCCAAAAGTTTTAAGGTACCATCCAATTTGTCCAAGATATTTGTCTGTAGATTGTGCCAATACCTGCATTTGTTCCCTGCTTTTGGAATTAAGAAGAAGTTAAAATCCTCACAGCTAGGTGTTCCTTTTCTTTGTCTCCTGGAATATGAAACATTCCTCGACTCACATGTGGAGCAATAAATAGATAAAAAAAGTTGATCTGATGAAATTAACGTTTGTAACTTCAGATGGTGTTTAATATTTCCATAAATTATCCAACCCATCTTGGATTGATTCCTTGACCAGTATTGTACATGGAAGAATACCCCAACAAATCTCGTGATCAAGTGGTCTTGTACTAAGTACTCAAGTCACTTTCTGGAAGGAAGAAGAATCAGAAGAAGAAGTTTCTACTTCTTTTGTAGAATTCCTTCATGTGAGAGAAGATTCTTCTTTTGATGAGTGGTGGCAGAAAGGTTGGACATGTTTACATAGGCCGGTTTCTTAATAATTTTATCCTCTTTTGTTTGAATTTTGAAGAAAGTTTTTATGGAGCATTGCTTTTTCCATGCCTGTTCCATTTGTAGGCGAACCGAAAACCGATACAAAAAATTGTTCTACGTACTACTAGTAGAGGCCTCACAGGTCCTTGATCAACCGTTTCCTACCGTCTGTCTGTAAATTGTTGGAGAAACTTTTGGGGGAACTCATTTTCACCCCAGACATGTTAGACTGGTTCATTTTAAACAAATTGGTGCGACCAAAAAAATGTGCAGATTCAACGTGAACCCCTGTATGTACTGATATTTTTCAATTATTTGAGGTGAGTTACTATTATTTTTGCATTTGTAAAAAGTCGTCTATTCCAATTTTCATGGTAAGTATTACCACCATGTCAGCTTTTTTACTTCTTTTTCAACATGGAACTAAAAAACCCTAATCCGCTACTTACAACACCAAAACCATCACCTGCATCCTGTTTTCCTTGTGACATACTCTTGTCACCACTACCAGCTCCTGCCCCACGACGATACTTACCACGTGCTTGCAATTCATTTAGGGATCGTTCGGATTGAATAGGGAGTAACACAAATCGTCTTGAGGACGGAAGAGGATTATGTAACAAGGGTGCACTAGAAGATGAACCACTCATAGCACTCGTGGTAGTACCAGCCAACATAACATCATGCTGATGTTGTTTGGCTGACATATCTTCTTCACCAAATAAGGCAGATAATAATAAATCACAAACCTCAAGTACATGACGATGTTTACCTTCAATAACTTGCAATACCTCATCAGATTTGCCGCTAGCCGAAGTTAGTAACAATGCATTATTAAAAATATCCTGCGCTTTGACATGTGCTTCTTCAAATAATATTTGAGGACTTTTCTTTTCCTCCTCTTCCTCCTCCATGGCATCCTCCTCGTCATCATCATTTTGATAATAGTAATTATCTTGTTGTGCCTGTTGTTGCTGTTGTGCTTTTAGACTTTCTTCTTGTTGTAAATAATGGAATCCATATTTATTCCTTTCAAAGAAACAATGTTTCAAAAAGGATACATCTGAATAGAATTGTATACATGCAGATGGTACTGCTTTAGTACTATCAAATAAAGTCCCACCACCATTGGATTTACCACCAGTATCAGTATCCTTCTTCTCTTCATCAGATGACAACGACGATGATGACACTGCTAATACCTTATCTAAGGATGTTGCCACTAAGGATAAGGCTTGATCTAACAATGCCCATCGTATCGTATCAGTCATGGTGGCAATGTTTTGATCCTTCGTACTATTGTTTTCTATACCTAATGCTATCGCATATTCATTCGATGGTACAGGCATGAGTGAATCAGATGGGCATATACTGCGATTCAATACAGAGGAAACCGACAAAAGATATCCAACAACATGAGGTGATACATTTCCAATCAAGGGTTTCATTTCTTCGTCTTGATTGGTTTTGGTATTATCTTGGTCATCGTTCAAAAAGTCACCAATCTCTTGTAGCATATCATCTTGTACTGCTGCAGCTGCAGCCTCGGGATCATAAATACGTTTATATTCCATTTCAGTCATTGCCGTATTGCTGCTGCTGCTGCTGCTGCTGCTGCTGGATTGTATTTGGGTTGCCACAAATTGTTGTTGTACTTCCATGGTAAAACTATCATTACAATCTTGTAAGGCAACATGTGACCATGTTGTAAAACATTGGTAGATAATATCATTTAATGATTTTTGAATCGTCCCCAAGGCACTTTGTGGACCATGTGACTCATGACGTAATCCACGTGCACTTAGTAATGCCAATTCTTCTAATGTCACATTACGTGGTGCATCTAACTCTGTAGCATTGGCATCGCCGCTACCAGTTCCATCTGTGGTGGTTCCTCCTGCTGCTGCTGCACCCGTCGTTGTTGTATCATCCGAGGTGAGGAGTAGTGTTTCACGTACCATTTGAGCACCATGGAACTGTGTCCCACTAAAAGCTGAATCAGATGCTTCCATGGCTTCTTCAAATGTAATTAATCCATCTTCATTATCATCTGCTAAATCAAATGCACTTTGCAATTCTAAAATGGAAATCATGGCGGACGACGATGCCGTAGTTGCCGTGGCATTTGCACCAGTCGCACTACTACTTGTTGTAGAAGCACTCGTCGCAGCAGCCAACATCGCAGGTGAGGATTGGGCATCCAATAAGGTGGGTAAGGATGTTAAACGAAATTTCAATAAGTAACATAATCGTCCCACAATGAATGCTTTTGTAGCTTCGGCTGCTGCTGCGGAGGATGTACCTGACGACGTGGTGGTACTTAACATTCTCCGAAGTTCACACAAGAGACGTCCCATAATTTCACATGTTTGGACATACAGGGATTGTCGTAATCGACGTTCACTCTCGACACGTTCTTCGGCATGAACCAAAAGTTCATGTGCATCATCACTCACCCTCAACAACATTGCATCCAGTTCGGTAGCTATTTTGAGTGTATTCCGATATGCTTCATGCGGCAGAATGGAGGAGAGAGGTGGTGCATTAGCCAAGGATGTACGTAATGTTGATACCACTTGACTATGTACGGAATGAAACGAGGTGGTCAACAGCGAATGGACCAAACTACTAAAAGTATTGGAAAACAAGGCACTCCATAAACTGAACTTGCGTTGTTGGGATAGTCCTTGTCCTTGTTGTTGGGACAAGGATGTCGATACAGTTCCATCACTGCTCCTTGTCGTAGTCGCAGTAGTGGTTGTTGTAAAGCTGGATGTACCATGACTCAAGACAACATGACTATCCACCATACCCTGTAAAGCTTCCTCCCATGTCGTAACGGAGGAACATTGACTTAATAACTCCATACATTCAATACCATCCGTCTTGTCGTACAAACTTTGACGTATTTGTCCCAAAGCAGAGGCTGTTGTACCTGCAATTTCAACCAATACAGACTTCACCTTTTGTCGTATCAAAGCTAAATGAGCGGCCAATAATTTTGATGCCTTGCGTTTGACTAAATCGGTATCAAAGTAGGGTAAGGATTCCATAATACTACTGCTAGTTGTGGAGGATAAAGTCATAGTAGAATCATCCTTACAACTTGATTCCTCTGTATAACATTGACGTTTAATAAAGAATTGATACGGATGCAAAATGACATCATATTGTAAAATCAATACAATTTTACTCAAGATGTCTTCAGCAGTTTCAGTTTGATCCACTGTCAATTGTTGCAACAATGAGTGTAACAATTTAGCTTTACTCTCAAAATACAAATCAATCAACCAAGACGATGTCAATGCATTATCCTTTGTAGTAGATGATGACGATGACGGTGTCACAGACAATAAATGAAGTGTAGCAAGTGCAGCAGCGGACTTGGCAGCACCTAAATGTGGATTAAAGGAAATAGCTTCCGCCTCGGCATCCACTCCAAGTTTGTCGTCATCGCTACAATAATAAGATGCACTTTGACTTAAAATTTGTTTTGCCATTTGAATTGTTTTAGCTGGTATGCGTTCCATCATGAGGTATGTCATTTTGAGTTGTGTTTGTATCATGGCATCGGATTGAATCAACTTGTAATTGGGATTGACTTTGTTGTTGCTACTGTTGCTCCTTGATGACAAGACTGATGAAGACGACGATGCCGATAAGGCTTTGGCTAATGGAAATTTAGGTGTCGGTGACGAAGATGATGAGGATGATAAGGTAATGAGGGTAAAGAGTTCTACCAATGTGGTTGCTGCACCATGGACATCCTTTTGATCCAAGTAACGATGAATAGATCGTGGCAAACGTGACAAATTACGTCGTACCATGACAACATCGCTATTTGTAGCAGATGGAACACTTTTACTCAATCCTTGTTTTTCTTCTTCCTGTTTGGTACTGTTGTCCACGTCTTGACCAGTCTCCTCCTGCTCATTGTTACTGTTTGTTTTTTCTTCTTCGTCGATTGCTTGAGCTATTTGTTGATTTCGTTGATTTTGCTGTTGCAATTTCGTCATTAACGACGGCAAGGCGTGGACCAACTGATGCAATTCTTGTGATCGTTCTCTCATTTTCAATACTTCATCGGACGATCCTACCAATTCCCGATATCGCGATGCCAATACCAACCGCAATTCTGTCTTTTTGGCTTGTGCATCTTCCAAGGCATGATGATGCAATTGACGCATTTCTTCAATCGTCATGCTTTTGGCAATCGATTGAGAATAGTTGCTTGGAGGAGCTGCTGCAGTATTCGCCGCCGTGACAGCCGCAGAAGGTGGTCCCATACTTCTGCTACTGCCATTGGCAACCACCCTTCCAGAAGTCGAATACGTTGTCGGCATACTCATTTTCAATTTTGGGGGGATTCTATGCTCGCGTTTTGTTCACAACCGGTCGAACCCAAGATGAGACAAACTGGAGTTCGAAATGTAGCGACAGCAAAGAGATACTGAGAACGTGATATAATACTAATAAGAAGACAAAGACGCTGTTGCCTCTCTCAAAAAGGACAGACAGTGCTGTGCTATGTTTCAGCAAGCAATGACCGTCAACAATAAAAAAAGATTTCCATTTTTTTTTCGACATTCTACACAGACGGTAACACCCAGAAGACCCTACGCGTTGATTGTGCGCATGCTGTTTCTCGCATGCCTCTCCCTTGGAGTAGATTGCTGGGCGAATTATCTACTTCCGCCTAAAAATCGTAGAATGGAAGTTTATTATAACTGTTGCCGTTATTGGGGAGTTCCGCCTCTAGAGAGAGTACTGAACAAAATAACCGTCGTCGGCAGTGTACCAGGGTACCGGTACAGTCAGTAACCGGAAAGCCAGATTCGGAGCGAGAACTGGTTACCAAGTCTACCGTGCGCTGCTTGCACGGGTCTCCCTCTTTATTCGTACCTGGTAGGACTAGAATCCTCTATACTAACTGTTCCCAGCTACTCTGTATGTAGGAACCATAAGTCTATAACTAGTCCTATATAGTGTATTGATACAGACAGTACCAGGTACCGAAACAATACCAGGTAGTTTCCTGACTGGAGACAGAAAGATACGGGTACATAAACATCCATTATTCGGGTTTGTGTATCATCGGATTTTGACCCAACCAGAAACTACGAATAATTTATTATCAATCACGACCGCAATAGTGTAATATTAAAAAAGTATTGTTACTGTACCAAATGGATTATCTTGAACATCCAGCGATATCTTATCATCTGGGGATCCAAAAATAACGAATCACTGTAGATTTAGTACTCTAAGGTAGACTATCAATGGAGGAAACCAATTACAGTACCTGGTACAGTATCTTCAATTAAGGACAGTAAACTACGTAATAATAATATGATTACTTATTGATTCTTTTTCATAATTTTTTTTTGTATCAATAGAACAGAGTATTTTCTTACCGGGACTTGAGGTGGTACCATATCATACCTGTACACCGTCAGTGATTTCCTTTTACCTCAAGGAACACATAGTACTAAATTTCAGTACTTTGGATCCCAGAGCTCTCTTCTTCGCATAATCTTCTATGTACCTGTACCTATATTATCAAACAGTCCCAGCCGACGCGGTAATTCTGAGTTATTTCTGTATTATCTAATGAAAGTAACTAGTGTACAGCTCAAATTTCCGGGGGAATCCAAAAAAAAAATATTTTAGCCCTAAATTTT
>WKLE02000006.1:4298-15380 GCA_014885115.2 Asterionellopsis glacialis
TCTGTTTTTTTCTTCTTGTGTCGTAAGTATGCCACGAGACCGAAACATCCAACAAACAAGACAAGCAAACCTACTGATACTCCTCCAATTGCGATGCTTCCATTGTTTAGTTCCACTTCAGGTGAAGATGGGCCCTTAATGTCCTCTCTAACTGCACCCTGTGTGGATATGATAACAAGGAAGTTCTCGGGAGAAGGATCTTCCTGTTTGGATTGAACAGCAAGCTCGCGTTCGTCAATTTCTTTCTCGATGTGCTCTTCGTCGAATTGGAGACGAGCTTCAAGGCGGCGACGACCAAATTTCAACAACACGGTTCCCTGTGCAACAATGTCCGCGTTTTCGGCATCTTTTTCGAAGAATGCGGAAATCAACATGGTTTCGATAAAGCATCTCTTCCCTCCGTTGTAGGTACATGCGGAAGTAGTCAAACCATTTACTTCACCAGATTCAATTGGACTGCTGGAACCACCATTAGTTTGATTCAGTGACAATCCCCACACCTTGTCTAGCTCAACACCTTCTGTGTCATCTGCAAGATCTATGCAAAGGCCAAGAACACTTCCTTGACTCATTGCAAGGCTGCTGCTTCCGCCATCAGCACTTTCACATTGATAGGAGTTGAGAGTATAATTCACCTTTGCAGTCGCAGTTTCATTCGTAGCAGCATCACGGTCAGTAGAAATACTTACCACATCGAACCCTGTGGTCATATCAACCTCGATTGATGCAAGAACCTCTAGGAAATTCACGCTTTGAGTCCTAGCAGCATCGGCATACAGGTCCATTCGCATGCAGAATTCTATCATGCCCTTCATAGCTGCTGCGTCATAAGTCCATACGGCATCATCACTCTGAATTAATCCTTGAATTACATCCACATTTACCTCATAAACATCACGTGTAGCAACTGGGATGTTGTCTTTACGTGTAATATTGTTTAAAATAATGCTTCCAGATGAAATATTTGTCTGACAATCCTTTGTATAGAGTTTCAAATCTGCTGGCTTATCGGCAATGATAAAGCAAAAGTGGAGTTCTTCGGCGCTTCTGGCGTCATTAAATTGTATGTCAGTGCAATTTGAATCAAAGTCGATGGTAAAGTCGAAGTCAATAACTTGCTTTGCAGGCGTAGGGACGGGCGTTGGGGCAGGCGTCGGAGAACCAGTAGGGCTGGCCGTAGGAGATGATGTTACTGGTATGACCTCTGTCACATTGAGAGAGATATCATGTAACGTTTCTATCTCCGCCAATATGTCTGCTGACTCAGTAATCAACGCCGCTTCTGCTATACCCGAAACATCGGTCTCGTTACTGTTAAAAGTCATGGTGACAACCATGTATGTGTTTATGTCTGATTCCTCTGTTAAGGCCCGTGATACAACTGTTTCTTTGACTACCTCTTGATTGTCAACATTACATGCAACAGCAGAGTTTGTTGCACGACCAACATGCTTCACATACAAGTCGCATAAAGCAGCCTCTTCATCTGCATCAAAATATCGCTGCTCTCCCAAACAAAACATCTGATCAATTGTGAAGATGTCGCCGCCGCACCAAGGGAGTCCGGAGATTGCAGTCTCTTCTCCGTCAAATAAGTCTGTCTTGGTGAAGAGATTGCAGCCAAAATTAAGCCGGTTTGGCAAAGCATGGTTCAGATCGTTTTCTTCCGTAACCCCAAACCATTCACCGATGCCATTCCAAACTGCGTCCCAAGAACTAGAAAAAGTCATAGAGAGGAAGGAAGGAATTGTTAGCAGAAGAAAAATTTCGACCAAGACCAATCTATAGGAGGAGTAAACTCACGTTGTAGGAATCATGTGTTTTATCCCTTTGAACGACTCTGGGTAATCCCCAAGAATACGCCCACCTTTCACTGACCCGCCCATCATAAAGTAATTTCCACCCCACCCGTGATCTGTGCCTGCACCTGAGTTTGGTGGAATGGACTGTTTGTGAAATAAGCAACTGATTCATGAGAGATATGAACGCGTAGAGCTGCAGCTATGTTGAGCATCAACGAAATGAACTTACCCTTCCAAACTCGCTGGCAAGCACTAATGTAACATTTTCCCATATTCCTTGACTGACCATTTCCTTGTGGAATTTATCAAGTGCAGTATTCAAAGAAGGAAAAAGTGTGCTATCATGTCTTTCTTTCATCGCCTGGTGAGTATCAAAACCACCACGAAAAATAAAAAACACATCACGGTTGACCTTTCTCTCATTTCGAGCTTTAATAAGCCTCGCCACTGTTTTGAAATCCCCATGTCTGTGTCACAATTCAGAGGGGAACAATAAAAGAAAGGAATATGAGAGTGAAACAAAACAAAAACGATATTCAAATCGTGCAAGCACTTTCTGAACGTACCCATCAAAATTCTCGCTTGTTTGTACGCCGTCGAAGGCCGTTCGTATAAGAGTTGATTTGCTTTTTGAATCAACCAGCATCTGTGACCAATGATTGGCAAAAAAACCACTGTTCAATGCTGACGCGTTGTTGACGTTATCAAAAGCAGTCTCCATGCTGTTTCGGGTGACCCCTGTGATCGATTGCGGGTAGAATTCTGCTGGACCACTTTCTTTGATCGAAACTTGCGTCGTGGACTGTCCACCAAGTATGGCGGCATTTGTACCAATGCCAACAGAGGCAACAGAAATGTTCTTGGCTCGAAGAACATCGAGCATCCTTCCCATCACACCCGTACTGGGCAATTCCCTGAAAGGATCAACAAATTGGATTTCGTTCATCATGTGAAAGTGCGAAAATAATTGCCCCTTTGTTTGTTTCCAGTTTGTGCTTGTGACGGGCTTTGACAGATGCCCAGTATTCGCAAAGAAGATTGCATCGCCCGAATCATAAATTCTCTTGATCGCTGTGAAACCGTCATGTAGGCCGAAAGTGTCACATGGTTGACCAGATGTTGATGCGTTGATGATGAGCATCCGATTGGTTTCTAATTTGGCATTTAGTTGACGTGCGTCTTCATATTCTGTAGAGAAAAAAAAAGATGAACATTCACACGGCGTGTATATCAATAATACTTAACATGCAAAAAAGGGAAATACACGTATATTCCAGAACTACTCACCATCAGAGTACAAAGTGCAAGTGGAGTGAGGTGAAAGCATGTAGAAGGAATCCATGCCTCCAAATAAGTATACATATACAATTGCCTTGTAATGTTCCCCGGCAAGTAGCTCGGGCGAGTCCTGCACCTCTCTTGTTTGATGGGTTTGTCGAACATTATTGGTGCTGTGGAATTCTGGTGTTACGGCAATCAATTGCTGAGCTACACGGAGGGCCGTCCCATTGTTTACAGCAAGTGATGTAGTTTCGTACTTCTCTATGATCGCCCGTCTATTCTCGGGACTAAGTCTGCCACTTGTTAGCAAAGTAGCAAGCTCGTCAACGACGTCCTCGACAGAAAGCTGGCCTACTCCGGGAGAATAACCAAGGTAACCTACGATTGTTCCCAAAGGAGAATCTCCAAGACCGCCGTTCCATTTTTCCAAACCGGTACGTATTAGAGAGTGCAAACCATTCGTCAAAGCGCTGATTGGTCCCATGTGTAGAATCTGAGATTCTGGCGACACCAGTGAAGCTTTCGCAAATTGACCCGGTGGAGAATAGTCGGGTCGAAAGAAACTAAAAACACTGGGAGAGTTGTAAGCGAACTGCCCAATATCCTTCCCAGTTGTCATAAACAAATCGATCCTGGCAGATGGAGCTCGAGTATATTCCATGGACTTCATGACGCCAATGAGCTTGTTAGCGGGCTGTCTAAGAGATCCATAGGTCGGATCATCGTCTAAAACCACAGATGTTGCCTCACGATCTAGTACAATCGCAGCTACCGTTGAAGCAAGATTGCCCCACTTACCATCTCCATAACTTACCGTAGAAGTCCCTTCCACCCATTCATATTTTCCAGTCTGGAACGCAGTGGCAACTGTTCTGATGTAACGTGGCGATGGGTTGGAAATGCCAAAAAACTTGATGAAGGCCTTAGACAAAAACGGAGCCGTGTTCTTGTGGTAAAGAAGATGATCCAAAACAGCTTCTGTCTCGTAGTAAGCGTCCCGGTCGGTAGGTGCTGTGTTATTGTTAGAGAGAGCGCAATAGGTAACCACGCAATGTTAGTTTCTGTTTAGATCAGAGTATTCCGTTTCAGGATGGCAGCACGTACCAAGGGGGTCCATAATATTGGGGGGGTTCCTGATTTCGTACAAACCTCCAAGGATGACGGATGATTTCACGTTTTTGAGGTAAATCTCTTCACCGTGCTCACTCGTAGTCTTGAAGATGGTCTCAGTTGAGTAATTGGTGTGTACTGAGGGAGGTGGCAATTCCGATGGCGACATTGACGGCGCAGGTGAGACTGTTTGTATTTCTGGCGTTTCGAGTAGAGAATACTCAATGTCTTTGATTGACATGACTGCAGAACCAAAACCATCTATTGCTGCCGTCCCCCAGGACGATTTGACATACACATTTATATTCGTGTACCAATCTGGGAAAGTATAAGTACCGGAAAAATCATTCCAATCACCAGGGACCCATTCTGAAATGACTTCCAAATGCTGGCCAGCGACATCTATGTAAGGGCAATGTTTCCAGGATCCCGGCGTGCAATCAACTTCTTCATTGTCCGGTCCGAACAGCTTCACTTTGGACTGGATCTTCAGGGTTTTGCCTGCAAAATTTTGTTGAGGTAGCCAGATTCTAAGGCCGTTATCACCTCCAGTTCCTTTCGCAGTAATAACACCTCGGCTTTCGATACTAAGTTCAGCGTTCACACCTTCCCATTTTTTTGTTCCAAGGAAACTGGGCTCGGGTATCTGCGAGGCTGGTGGCGCCGCAGGTGGCCGTGAACTCGTTTTGCGGTAAGCCTCCATGTCTCCGGAACTTTCCACTAACTCATAGTCGCCAAGACTGAACAATTCCGGAGCAAACGCACCGATGTGGAGTTCTGACAGGGCTTGTGTCCTGCTCGGTAGTGCTGAAAATGCTGCTTTCTCTGATAGCACGGTGTTGCAAAGGCATTTTTGTTCTCCGTGTACAGATATTGTGTCACAAGCGCCGCCGCCGCAATTATTGCCAATAGAAGGATATTGCTCATCACCAAAGTCATTTTTCTCCCAGTGAACGCTGAAGTAGGCGACAGTTTCATTTACATCGACATGAGGCGCCACTCTTGTTGTTGCGCCGGAATCGTGGACTATTGCTACCAAGCCATTTGCATCGACAGCCATTTTCAAGGAGCACGATCCGCTCTGTTTGATTATGAAAACAAAAGTTACGAATTATACACGCATCCGCAAAACAAAGAATGTTAGAATTTATCAGTTATACCAAGGCTATTCAAGAAACAAGCAAAAAGTTGAGCTTACCGTCCACGACCAAAAATTATTTTGCGGTGTTTTTAAATCCCAGCGCAGACCATCAATGTAGCATTCTTGATTTCTAATCGTCCAATGTTCGTAGTAATTGAAATCACATTCATAGCTACCAAGAGAGGTGCATCGATTCACGTTAGATAAGTAGGTAAGGCGCTCATCCCAATACTCGCATGGACGGTCGGCATTTTTGAAGGAAGAAAAAAATTGGTTCAGATCCAAACCTGCATGTAACCCGCAACATGCTACTGTGGCAATTGGCATTCTTGGGTTGCCTGCGAGAGCCCGTCAACAAAGGGAAAAGCATAGCAGCGGTAAATGAATATGCATTACGATGGAAGAAAGAAACAAGGTTTTTTATTAAAAAATCAAGGCAGCATCACAATAAACAGACCAAGACTTACCACATGCGTTTAGAAAGCCTGATTCACCTGCCTTAATCTTCTTTGCGTCCTCGTAGACCGCCAGTTGTATGCACGGCAAACGAAAGTACTTATAAAAGACTCCTGGGGCAACTTGAATTACGTCCACAGTGTCAACTTTGCATTCCGTATTCTGTGGGTCGCCACAATCCAAATTTTCATCCAAAGTGACCGTACTAGCAAAGTTGCAAGCTCCATTCGTCTGATTGCACAACTTAATGTACAGAGCCGAAGAAGAATTTAGCACTACGCGCTTTAACGAGTCATGAATTGATTTGCCTCCCAATAGTTGATACTCAGCGCCGACTTTCAAAAATGCGCGCTCTGGAAGATCGACCTATGGAGAAAAGGCGAATAATGTTTCCATAATTAGAATATAAGAACCAAAAAACACATGTATTGTAGGAAAGCCCAATACAACGATGGCAGTAGCGCATGTGGCAAATCACGCCTCTCCCAAAGGAAAACCAAAAGTAAACTTACACACAGAGGGTATCTATCTCCGATATATTTCCCATCAAGCCCCCGCTTTGGCCACAAATCACGGTTAGACGCTGTGATAGACAGTGGGTCAATGTAGTTCCATCCATAAGAGTGCACAAAACCAGTCCAAACCCGTGCGAACGAAACGATATCATCAGAGTTGTAGGACTTGATAGGAGAACCGGTTTTGTCGAGGACAGGGGAACCATCCAAATTGAGGTCTACCAATCCAATCGAAAATAACTGCATCACTTCGCGTGCAAAATTTTCATCGGGATCTGCGATTGGAATCAGAAAGAAAAATTTCAAAGGAAAGTAAAGGCAATCAATAAATAATGTAATATGAATGCAATCCAACTTAAAAAGATCACAATCCATGCCTTGATTATCAGACTTACGATTGACTACTCCGTCGGAGTGCCACTTAACAGACATCGCTTGGTTATTGGTGTAAGAGAGAAATTCTCCCATCTGAGGGTGGTATGCAATTTCTCGCAGCACATCGCGGTAGTTCCCCAGAGCGTTGCGTACGTAGATATCGTAAAACTGAAGATAAGTATCAGAGCCATATCGACTAAATCCAAGAAGAGAGTCTA
This sequence comes from Asterionellopsis glacialis, assembly GCA_014885115.2. Lineage (NCBI taxonomy): Eukaryota > Bacillariophyta > Plagiogrammaphyceae > Rhaphoneidales > Asterionellopsidaceae > Asterionellopsis > Asterionellopsis glacialis. Next base: position 11,197 of record WKLE02000006.1, read on the forward strand.
GAGTAACGATTTGACTTAGTGTCCAAGCCATCTTCTGACGAAGCTGGTCATGTGCAGTGATAGCGAGCATTGACCAGATCGTATGTTTCGTATAGTATTCATCACTCTCAAAAGGATCGTCCGCAAACAAGACGTCTGAACCGACATCGCCTTCGGAACCACACACAATAGTGCCGCCGCGCTTGTTTATAGTCTCTTCAATCTGGAGAACGCTCAAAGAGGAGCTGGCCATTGCCGTATTTTGGAGTTCTGGCGGTAACTCGTTGTACTTGATACCGTCACCATATCGGCCTATGTACTTGCCAAACGCAGCTTCTTTCCCATGATTAAGTTCATACCACTCCATTTGCACAGAACTCAAAAAGGTTAGAATGCCTGTTTCGTTCGAATGGCTTGTGTTGAATATTGTTTGGGAAGAATTGACCATGACACTAGTAACATCGAAGACAGACCTGTAAATTTTGAATATTTTCAAATTTTCAATGAGGACAATGATGAGTCAATCAATGTGTTGCGGAAAAGAAAAAAAAAGATGTGTTGCGGAAAAGAAAAAAATACAAGCTCACATGTGGTCTGGGTGGACGTTTCGATAGCACTGCTGCTCGGGCTCAACAAATACGTTCATCCCGGCCTTGTGTGCGTCATCTTCGTGGCACTTTCCCAAAAAGTAGACGTCTTTTATGTCGGGATTATGGTCATTCGATGCGTAGATCCATCTTGCAAGTTGTGATTCTGTCGTCTGGTTGACACCGATACTCGGTGACAAACACTCGCTGGCATCCACCTTAATCCAACGACTACGTTGCCTGTAGTTACACGGAAGAACAACAAGTGCATCTGTATTTGTGTTGTTGATATTGGTATCATCAAATCGCAGACCACCAATGGCATGCACATACCGCCCTGACAGAGTGTTTATTCCCAAGAGAGTCTCACTATTGAGTGTGAGTGCCTTGGTAAACTTTGTTCTATCATGACCACGGGCAGGAGGCGAACAAACATTCGTCTCATAACTAAGTTTACAGCTTTTTCCATTAAATGGAGTTCGTGGGCGATTTCCGCACCCCACGGGTCCACTATAGTTTTTCTTTTTTGCCCTTTCCAAAATAGAATTGCCTTTTCCATCTACTGCCGGGTTCTGAATGGAGTTTTCGAGTCTGGCTTTTTTATAATCTTGTATGGCATAATTTCCATTCGGCAGTTTGGCAAACACAGGGATTGCAGGATCAGCAAACATAGGATCAGGAAAGGTGTCACAATCTGGATGATCGATCCCGTCCTGTTTGATGAGGGCGTGGTAGGGACGGCCGTCGACCCCGTTATCAAGCTCGATTATTTCTGTGCTGCTGTTTAGCTCAGACATGTCCAGAAATTGCACGGAGTCTAGATCAACAAATCTGGAATCTAGATTGACTTTGGGATTTCCACCAACAACATGCTTGCAATTTCCATCAACTTTCACCGAAAGTGTTCGTGGAACATCTGGATTAGAGGTTGAAGTAAATGCACTTCCTAGAAAGTCTTTAACCTCACAGAGTGTGAGGCTCTGGTTCATGCCAAGCACGCCTCCGATATCATTATGAAGCCAATAACGAGTGTCTGCGTAATACTGTAATGGCTCCTCGAGGACGGTAAGGACATGTCCATTTTGTTTAAGCACATATCCCGTGTCAGAATTATTCACAACAGGCGTGATAGTGAATGTACCAACATTTGAGTCTGTTTGGAAAGCAAATCCTCTCCAAACTGAATTCTGCTCACAAGCTTTAGGGCCATCCTTCTTTGACAAATATCTTTTCCTAAAATACTCTCGATGGAGGGAGGCCGGAACATTCTCAATTTGGTTTTTGATGTAAGTTGCCATGGAGAAAGGAACGTTGGTATAATTCCAGTTATTGAGCTCGTCCTTAGTTGGGCCAAAAGAGACACGTTCTAGAAAACGGGCAATTTCATTTCGGGGGGAGAGAGAATGATTGTACATGGTAAGTTGATAAGTAAAGTCTTCATCTGACCTTAAAAAGACTTGGCACTTTCGTTCGCTTCCCTCTCCATCACAGAGATATTGAAGCTTCTCCTCGGGACCAGGTACATTCTCCCAGTCATGTCCGGCATATGAGCGACCAACAGGAACGTATGTGGATCCGCCGTCAATAAGGCGGGTCAATGTTATAAGCTGGCCTGGAGGAGAAAGCGGAAGGAGTACCGGTGCATTGTAGTCTTCCAACGCTTCCATCGCCCCGTTGGTAGTGGGAAGAGAAAGGGTTACAGCATTCTGCTCGAACGTCTGTGCGTGGGCTAGAATGCCGCATTGAAGGACCAAACTCAGGAGACAGCTCGGAACAAAACTCATGAGACGAGTCATCTTGGATGGATTTTCGATTTTTTTTCCTCTGCCAAAAAAGAAGTTGTAGTCGTTAATGATTTTTTAGGATACATTGAACATCATAAATTGAACATCATAAATTTTCCACACGCGAGGAGGGTATATCATCCGTAGCCGGAGACCGGAGATCCCCAACGATGATAAGCTAAAACGAAACGAGAAACACACGCTCACCTTGGATAGTTTATCATGGTATTTAATTCTCGACACAATCACAATGAATTGATGAGCTTAGAACTAATCGATACAGCATGAAAAACTGCATACACGGTGTACTAACGCGAGTGGAATCAATTCCTCAAATGATGACCAAATCTGACAGAGGAACAAGAGTCGAAACGCTTCTGGTAGCTTGAAGTCTGTGCTAATAATAATAAACAACTGTGCTGTATATGCGACTCTTGTCTATTCGATGATAATATAATTTTTTCTATAATATTTGATCGTGATATTATTAGGCGGTCATAGTTGTCCAAGCAGAACGACTTGTAAAGGTCGTACCAGGTACCTGGGTCCTGGCAGTTCTTGCCTGAAATGGGAAAGTGGGTTTTAATTTATATAAGGGATTACTTATTACCAGGTCCCATGTAGAATTAGAAATATTATTTTGAAAAAAAGGGGTATTGATAATGCTGCAGCTGACAATACCGTTACAAGTACCGTAATGTATAGTAGCTGAGATATGGAGCTTCGATTCGATTCCAATAATTTATATACAAAGAAGTTTTTTATTTTCAATGTAATGTACAATATTAGTACTGTCTGTAGAGTTCAGTATGTTCATTCTGGAACGCAGTTGTTTGTCATTTCGATTTTCGATATGACCTCAACAATGACTCCATCTATGAAAAGAATGATAAAGCTATTTTATTAATAAGAAAGAAATGATTTCTGCCACGGCGGCAAAAATCCTTTGTTTTTAAAAATATTATGTCAAATTCTACATGTTACCTGGTAATAGTGCACGAATAAATAAATTGAAAACACCATCCTTGCACAGATAGTAAAATAGAGAATGAAGGGAAGAACTATAAGCAGGTACTGTACCTGGTATACGATTTAAGTCGAACAGCGAGCTTGGACAAATTGAATTTTATGCGTCTAATTCCAATACATGGTACGTTGTAAATCCTACATGGTACTTTGTAATAGTGTACTACTAAATAAATTGAAAACACCTTCCTTGTACAGGTAGGTCCCATAGAGAATGAAGGGAAGAACTATGCAGGTACTGTATCAGATTTAAGTCGAACAGCCAGCTTGAACAACTTTAATTTTATGCGTCTAATTCTAATACATGGTACGTTGAAAATCCTACATGGTACCTGGTAATGGTGTACTACTAAATAAATTGAAAACCCCTTCCTTGAACAGGTAGTCGTTTCATTCTTTTTTGTACCAAAGATTTTCTCATAATTACTACTGTACTTGGTTCCATCACCCCAATCTGATTCAGCGGGTTTCAATGCAATACCACTATATTATAAGAGGCAGCAGATAATAATAGTTATGAGCCCGTCCTGCGAAAAAACCGACCCCTCATAGCACCATTTTCCACCAAGATTGTTTTGAATATAATACAAGCTCGCTCTGCTCACATAAAGCAAATTAATTTATAGTTGCATTCACAGTGGAGATTGTTGATTGTACAATGACCGTATTGTCATTGAATTGTCTTTCCCCCCTTTCTTTTTTCTCCTTTTCTCTTTCCCTTCTTTTTCATGCTTTTTGGACCTTCAAGCTTGGTCCACTCGCAAAAAAAGAAGAAAAAAACAAAAAAATTACCATTTTGGGGGGCTTA
>WKLE02000009.1:0-15659 GCA_014885115.2 Asterionellopsis glacialis
GTTGGTACAACTCTGGATATAGTTTGCCACTGTGGCAGATCTTCTTATGGAATCTTTTGTTTTTGTTCTTTTTGAGTTCTTCCTTTTCAGCAGCGTTGAGGATGATGCCTTGATCTTGCAAATATTTGTTGTATCTGATGTTGCTGATGATGTAAACACTACCGTCTGCGATCAATTTAAGGCGGTAGTCATCTACAGTCTTGGGTTCTGTTGTATCATCGGCGTCGTCGATGCCATCTGCATCCGTTCTATCATCAGAGTTGTTGATGCCATTGTCTGCATCGGCAACGTCCTCCGCGGCAGCATCAGCAGAAGGCTCTGCCGCATTAACAGCAGCTGGTTCGTCATCGGCCATGTTGCAAAAGACTTAACAGCCGCTGTCGAGCAGGGTCGCTTTTGTGAGGAAGAAATATGACGGCTGCTTTGACCCCGTTTTGTCGAGGAAGGGTGTTTTTGCCTCATAAACGGGCGAGAACAGATGAAATCAAGTTTTATGAGCCCTGTTTTTATGAGCAGTTATGAGCAGTTTTATTTCTCGACAGAACGGGCCTAATATTTCTCCAGGACCAAAAATCCAGAAAATACTCGTACTGGTATCGACAGTCAGAGATACCTGTATCAGTTTTACCTGGTACCAGTACTGGTACAATCTCATAGATTCTTCTCATGTTTAAAAATCAGAATGTGATGACGTCTACTCTCTCTAAAAAAAATTGATTGGGTTAAGACCTACGCAAATAAGAACTTGCCCCATCAGTGAAAGGAAATTCATCCAAAACAAGAGTAGACAAGTCATTTTCAGAAAAATATTAAGTTCTGATCATAAGAAGACATCATTCAGCTTCTACACCAATATTTACTGTACTGAATAATCAAAATACTGTATGTATGAGCCCCGGGAGAAGATCTTCCGTGAAGACAACAATAATTAAGAATGAGGATAAGTTTCATTACTACATCCAGCAATGATCCGTCTTAGCTACTGAAGTTTTCTCTAGACCTCTAGAGAGCACCTACTGTATTATGTTCGGTAGAGGGGCATATTTTTTGTCGATTTTTTCAGAAAGCAGAAAAGTCTGCTTTCCAGCATTCCAACCCGCCAGTTTGGGCTGTATAAATAGAGAAAAAAACCTTATATATTACAAAATTGAGAACAGGTCGAGACTGACTGTAGTATATAAGCAGGTACCATTATTATTTGAAGTATTGCTGCTCTACCTAAGGAGTAGAGGACCTAGTATGGTTTTTTAAACGTGATATTTTGGCCTTTCACTGCTATACTAATAATTATATTTATTCTGAAGTTCAAACTCTACTCTTACACGTTTGACGGTTGTTAAGACTACATAACGTACATACTTCGTACAGGTATTATATGAGAACACATTCAGCTTCGTTTTTACACCAAGATTTTTTCTACACAAGTCCTTATACACATGATGTGTAGGACTATTAATAACTGGTACATAAATAGACCACTGCCGCATGCAAGTAATTCTCGAATCAAAGGTAAGAATCGTGTACTGTAAGGCTCAGTCAGTTCATTGCTTGAGGTATCGTAGATAGCACTCGACTTCAGATTGGCCGCAAGGAAAGCTAAAATATGATGAATACTAAAAAAAAATCCCCGCCCAAAAGCAAACTTGCTCTAAGGTTTGATGGTAAACTGCCACGGAGGCAAAAAGCTTTAGAGGGAGCTCGCAAATTCCTTTTCGACGAAGAGGACGATGGCCATAATAACACCTTTGAGCAAGCATTGCAATTTGAAGACGATGCTGATACCAGTAGATTCATCCCGAGGTCGAGGCTTCAGTGGCAAAGTGAACGGTTTTCGTTCTCAGCACGTCCATTCGAACTAGAACAAGAGATAGAAGCGGAAACCGGATATAGGGGTAATGCTTGGACTCGACGATTATTGCTAGCTTTTGTTCCTACGATTTTGGCATTTGTGGTTGTTTGTGCCACGATAGTTATCCGAAAGGACACCAAGCACGGCGGTGGTGAAACACCAATAAATTATTCAAATGTCAATGATACTCTTCGTTTTGATATCATGTTTCAAAAACTTGTTGGTTATTCCGACCACAACATATTAAATACACGAGGGAGTCCTCAGAACAAGGCTTTGCGATGGTTAACTGATTATGATAACTCTAATGTCGATCCAAATTCTGACAATCTTGCTCAGAGATATGCTCTTGCAACCCTATTCTTTGCGACAAACGAGGATTTACAACCACATGATACAAGCGTAATGACAAAATCAGATGAAGGATGGCATAATCACAGTGACTGGCTGTCTGGTAAGGGCATATGTGTGTGGTACGGTATAGAGTGTCCACATCGTCATATTGGAGGTATTAAGACGGCTCGATACGACAAAGATGCTGACGTTGTCAAGCTGCTTCTCGATAACAATAATATTCACGGTACTCTTCCTAAAGAGCTTGCAGCCTTGGGAAGTCTAAAGGTATTTGATTTCAGAATGAACAATATCGATGTCAGTTCGCTGCTACTTGCTACCAAATTTGATGCTCTTGGTAAGTTTGATGGAAAGATTGCAGTCTGTAAACTGTACTAGGTGATTCTGACGCATTCTTCTTCGTACTTTTAAACATTTAGAATATCTGGACTTGAAGGGGAACCAATTTGCTCCATCTACGATCCCTAATGAAGTAAGTAGACTTTCGCGCTTGCGCGGCTTCGATATAAGTTCCAATCAATTTCAGGGGTCCGTTCCAGAGGGTATCGAAACACTTCGCAAATTAGAAATATTTGACGTGGCTGACAATATGTTAAGTGGAAGTTTGCCAGGATTTAGTGGGCTAAACGAGCTGTCCAGCATCGATTTGTCTGAAAATAACTTCGAAGGCACTGTTCCTGCACAGTATGGAAGCTTAGGGGGCCTCGTTACACTGCATCTGCAAAGTAATAATCTGGAGGGGAAAGTTCCAGACAGCATATGTTCTCTCGCAGACAGTGGTCTTCTCAAAACATTGACCGCTGACTGTAGTCCTGATGGAAACTCTGCATCTGGCCGCATCGAATGCAGTTGTTGTTCAGAGTGTTCCCGGTAGCATCACTCGTTCAAGTCAACTTTATATTTCATCAAGGATGAAAACTCTAGAAAAGTTTCCTGCGTGTCAAGTGCGCAACAGAGACCTCAAAGTGGGCTTTGTTGGAAGCGTCTTTTTGAAAATAATATGAACCACCCCATAAAAAGGATAATTAAAACAGATAAGGTTTTGCATTGTGCACTAGATACGTCTTTTTTAGCTCTTTCTCGTAGACCGAGAACCTCTAAGCTACAATCCTGATAAGTATCAACGTCAATGAAAATATAGTCGTACCAAACTTTTTAGTGGCATTCGCGCCATCCCAATTTTCGGGGCTGTTTCGCATAAAATAGTGCCACAATCATTATTACTAGATACAATATCCAAAAGAATAACCTCCAAAAGCATGACATTCACAACAGCAATTTTCAATTTACAACTTGTTTCTTTCAACAAAGACAGTGTAATTAGAAATATGAGTCCTACTCGGAACATGCGTTTAGTTTGAAAAATTATGTGCTTGAGGTGGTCTGGTGAAAAATCGTTCGACCGTCCGTCCGCAAAACTGTCTGTTCTACCAGCAGGCATCCCATAATTAAAAAATATGATTAGAATTCTACATGTAGAGCGTAGTTAGTAAAAATAATGTATCTTGCATCAGTACCAGGTAAAAGTCCTAGCAGTTACCGTACAGTAATTCCGAAACTTTTTTGTCTCAATGACTCAGAATTTTTGTTTCTTGAATTACCAAATTTAACAAAAGTCAAAGGTACTACTAGTAGTAACGATGTACCTGGTAAGACCTCATACCAATTCATAATAATATAAATAGAATGACTTAAGAGATCGATGGCAAGGAGGGGTTAATTGAATCCTTAGAAGGACTACTTCTATTCCTAGTGAAAATTCGAATAAGACCAACATTTATTAAGCCTTTCAGCCTTCTGATGATCCTGTAAATAACCCCCCCTCCATTGTTTGTGTGATCTTGTTTTTTGTGGAATCAGGTATCTGGTACAGTAACCTGGATGGTAAACTAGACCAATAGATTTGATTAGCCATACAGTAAGTATTCTAGAGAAAAAATCTGAACTTACCTTTGCAAGGTACGGTAGTCCTACTTCCATCATATCATACCCCTTATTTTGTGATTCCCCAACCTTGAAACCAGACACATCTAGAGGCCTAGGACCTAGATCTCAAAGACGGAACAACTTTACACAAAACACAAACCTTTGCTATAGATTCCGATGCTTCGCACTTTTCAAGCTTAATAGAGATTTTTTGAGAGGTCAACAGCGTCAATAAAATCTTAAAAACATTTTGCTTTACTGTAAAACAGACAAATCGAGAAGAACTACCAGGGAGATTAATACTTGTATTAACAAACAGCATCTTTCGATTGCTGTAACAAGAGAGTCTATAATATATGGTTGCCAAAATGTCAAATTCTGCGAGCACGTTGAATACGTTCGACAAAGAAACGTCGCATTACGAACGTAAGAAAGCTCGACAAGCAGCGATCAAAGTAATGGATGAAGTAGTTCCTCCTGAATCTTCACTTGACGATGCGGCATCTATTGCCTCAGCTGCCACGTCCAAATCTTCAACTTCTAGTGGGAGGAATCGAACTATGAAGAGGGCCAGTTTTTCGACGGGAAATAGTGCAGCTATTGTAAAGGCTAGGCAATTTTTGTGGGATGAAGACGAAGTTGTCAATGATGAAGACGCAGAAGAAGGTGCGCTCTTCAAAGGTGATGTTTCCACGAGGTCTATGTTCAGTACAGGTAATTCTACACCTGCTTTCAAAAGCAATGATTCTCAAATTAAGGAAGGAGTTTTGAACTCATTTATATCAGAAAATAGGAATGGCGATGGTCGCAGCACTGGTATTGGCACCATGATTTCCGGAGCATTGAGCCGAATTCCAACTCTTCAAGCAACCCAGACAGGAGATGTCTGGTCAAAGAGGATCAATCTTTCTCCTCAAGGCCAGCATGATGCTGCCATTGCTGACAGTGAAGAAATGCTTGCAGATGTGCGTCTGAGTTCCCGTGGTCGACGCACTCGCAACGACTACTCTCCGGACGATCCTGATGACTATGGGCTTTTCATGAATGCGTATCATGGCTGCATGGATAGAATGTACCTCACAAGTGAATACATGGCTTCTCTTTGTGCGGGATGTTGCGCTCCTGGTCGTAATAAGGACAAGCTTATCTTCTTTGCGTCAATCGCAGCTCTAATACTTCTAGTCTATGGTATTGCGGGACTTGCTACATATGATGAGAGCGAGAATGAAGACGCAGGCTCTGATCAATCGAATATAGAGCAAGCAGTAGAATCAGACGATAATGATGCTTTCATAGATTTAGGTATCAGCAACCAGGACCGGTTCGAAGCCATTCAGGGCACAATTCTCGAATCTGGTTTCACCGATGAAGACGATCTCATCACTCCTGGCACTGCACAATTCAAGGCCTTGCGTTGGTTGACTGATTATGATGAAAGCCAGATTAGTGAGAGGTCTGGTGCCTTACTCCAACGATACGCACTTGCGACCCTATTTTTTTCCTCCTACTCGAATGCACACGAAGACAATGTGGACCAAGCTATTAATGATGGAGATGAAGCCATGGAGGAATCTGAAGAGGGTTGGGAATATCATGACAACTGGATGTCTGAGAAGGGAATCTGTATGTGGTGGGGTGTAAACTGTCCCGTCCGTGTCCATGAGGGGGAGATCACGAATTACTACAATGAAGATGCCGATGTAATGCACCTCAATCTTACTGATAACAACATCATGGGAACTATCCCCCCTGAGATTCAAGCATTGGAGAATCTCATTACATTAGACCTAAGCCGAAACAAGCTTAGAGGCGTAATCCCACCTGAAATTGGTGGATTGAAAGTCTTAGGTAAGTTTTTTTATCCCAACTACACCGTTGACATGCAACTTTGTTCAGTTATCCAACTTCTAAAAATTCCTTGTTATTTTTTGCTATTTTTTGCAATAGTGAATTTGTATTTGATTGATAACCAGCTTCAAGGAGAAATCCCACCAGAACTCGGTGACTGCTATGCCCTTCGAAACTTGCATCTTGGTACAAATGATCTGAGAGGTACTATTCCTGAAAATGTACTTCATCTTCGAGATATAAGAGCATTTGGTGTCGACGAGAACTATCTTTCAGGGCCACTGCCCGACCTAACCTACTTCACCAAGCTCTTGATTTTGTATGTAGATGATAACCAATTTACAGGAACGATCCCAGCAGAGTATGGATCTGTCACTTCCTTGATGGATTTGCGTCTTCGTAAAAACTTTCTACACGGAACAATTCCCAATGAACTTAGCTTTCTATCTCGCCTTGAGCTTTTGTATCTCGACGACAACGGCATCACAGGAACTGTGCCCGACATGTTTGAAAGCATGCCTCGTCTACGAGAGATACAGTTGTACAAGAACAAGTTCGAAGGCCCTCTTCCCAAAAGTATTCAGCATCTTCCCGATCTAAACGTCCTCTACTTGGACAATAACAAGTTCACAGGAACTTTCCCTCCTGAGTATGGAACACTTGGTGACCTAAGTAAGTTCAAGTCGTTGTGGTACACTTCCAAGAGCGTGTACTGACTATGATTTTCCTTTTCTGGTCTCTAACTTGTTTCTCTTTTTTTTCGTAATAACTCAGAGGAATTGTATCTGTACAACAATGAACTGACTGGCTCTCTCCCAGAGGAAATCGAGACCATGAGAGCATTGAGTAAGTCTTTTGACGCGAACTACACGTTTTTATATAACCAACCAACGGTATTCTAATAAGTCTCCTTTTGCTATGGCTGCTTTGCTTCGACAGGTGACTTTAGAATTCATCAGAATCATCTAACGGGACCTATTCCTGAAAGAATCTTCAAGTTGTATGAATTAGAAAATCTCTATTTGAATGCCAATGAGATGACTGGAACTATCCCAAGTGGAATGTCAGAACTTATTCATCTTCGTAAATTTCAATTTTTTGATAATAAATTCGAAGGGACTGTTGCTGAAGAAGTTTGTGATCTTGTTTATGATTACAGACTTGACTTTATGGCTGGTGATTGTGATTCTGTCAATGGTAATATAGTATGCAGATGTTGCCACAAATGTTACCCATAGAGAAGAAGCGAAAAATACCATTAGTGGGAGAAAATGTTGATTAAAAATTCTTTTCAAAGAATATATACATGTGTAAGTCTTTTTGAAAAGGAGAGAGTCTGTGGGACTATCTTTTTTAGAATTGATTTTAGATTAGATTATAAAGTACTTTATTAGCTGTTGAATTGATGCGTGTGTCCCAAAGTTTCTGTGGCGCATTGATTTTGTTTAAAAGGTGTAAATGTATCTTTCTGTTTGCTACCTTATTTACACGAAGGCCTAAGCAAGTTTCCAAGTTTGTGCTGTCACACCGCCTGTTATTTCAGATCTTCGGGTAACACAATGTCAACGATTTTTCCCTATCAAGGACATTGTGTTCACTCTTAACAGTTTCAGCAAATAAGTTAGCATCTTAGAGATATTCTCGCTTGAGATTGAGTTCAGTAGACAAACGGAAAGTCTAAGCAACATCCGAGCGATCTTGAATTTCCTTTTCGCATAACTCTTCTTCTTGATTTTCTCCGAAGAAACAACCTTGGAAATCTTCAAGGTCTGTAAAAAGGATGTCATGAAAAAGATCATTTTCGATGTGAGCATGAAGTTATACTACAACACGGTTTTCCATAGAAAGAAATGCATGGTTAAGACGGAGGTATCAGTGAAAAAGATCATTTCGATGTGAACGCGAGGATCTGTGACTATTTACAACTAGGTCCTAATGCATATCGAGCTGCCAAGGAAGTAGAAATAAAGTATCACTTTAAAAACGTTTAAAATATTTTGAGTGTATTAGCCTAGTTATTACCCCGAATATTTTTTTCATTGAACAAATTTATAATACAGCACGTCCTTTTTTAAATAGACAAGAAATTTTAGCGAAGCAGTATTCAGCGTGTTGTACAAATTTTTGAACTTTGTGCATTGCAGAGTTTCTTCAGTGAAGCTCTAACTCTCTAGACATCAAGTTCGGGTAACACATTTTCAACGAATTTTTCCCTATCAATGACATCATGTTCACTCTTAACAGATTCAGCAAATAAATTGGCATCTTCAAGATATTCTTGCTTTAAACGGAGTTCAGCAGATAAACGGAGGGTCTCAGCAACATCCTTACGATCCTGGATTTCCTTTTCACGTAACCCTTCTTCTTGATTTTCTTCGAAGAAACAACCTTGGAAATCTTCAAGGTCTGTAAAAAAGAATGTCATGACAAAGATATTTCGATGTGAGCATGGAGTTATACTACAACAAGGTTTTCCATAGAAAGAAGTGAATGGTTAAGGCGGAGTTTATCAGTGTACGTACCATCAGCTAGTTGAAGAAGTTCATCCACATCACACTTGTCATAATTTCCAGCACACTCCACAGCTCGTTCAAAGGGCTGTTCAGGGTAGTAAAACAAAACCATCTTATCATGAACAATTCGTTGAGCTAACTTGGGAGTAACACTGAATGCAGCAGTGCAGCCGACTAAAATGAATGTCAATACAATCTTCATGGTTGTAATTATTTTTGTGTTAATAGTTTATGCTTTTGCACGGAGGAAGAAAACAGAAATATTTAAAAGTAGTTTAGTGTTCGGGAAAAGAGATATTGAAAAACAGTCCTCTTGGGCACACACGATGTTTTGCATAGCTTTTTGATGGAAAACTTTCTCATTTGCTTTCCCACAAAGAACAATCCCAGGGAGACATCAAATAATAAAAGATCACTATGTATGAGGCACTGTGGATTTCTACGGTGACAACCCTTCCCATTTTTTCCCAAGTCCCAGCTAAAAATGCTCGTACATGGTAAGGCGACTTTTGGAATTTCTCAACAAAGTAAATCACGAAAAGGAGTGGCAAGAATTTTTAGAGGGGTATGAGAAAACCTTAACTAACCCAAACCCTAAATATTTATTTTTGAAATTCGCCCCTCTTTCTTCTTTGATCTATTGCCCTCTCCTTTTTGGCCAAACATTTCACACTCTCTACCGTACCAGGTACTTGAATACTGTAGTCCTAATCGTTTGTCGCCTGTCACGCTTCAAGCTTGTAGTCCTCTCTAAAGTATACAATCTTGGCATTTTCCATGTCGGGTTGTGAACTACATAGCCATCTGTAACGAGAACGCGGTACGGTAGACCGACAACGGGACTAAACTCTCTAAACTGCAAGAGTCTCCGATTATTGACAGACTGCATCATCCTTGCAATTTATCACAAATTGACTTGAATGGTAGAGTGGGTGGTGGCATTCTATCGTGCTTATCAGAATGAGTGAAACAAAGGGAGCATCATTGCAAATTCCAAACAAGAAAGAGAATGGCAAGGAAAGAAATGTAAGTGCGACTGTTTCTGAACACGAGGATCTCTCATCTCATGACAAACAAGTCCTTGAAAGCAGTCCCAAAAGCCTAACGACCGGAGATAATGGAGACAATACAAGTCATGACGAAGCTGCTAGCGATATGAATGAAAAAGATAACAGGCCTGGTGAACATGAAGATGACGACAATTGTCTTGACACCAATGACACGTATGAAGTTACGCCTAAAAACCCAAATCCAAACCCACCTCAAGTCAAGAGAAAAATAGTACCACCCCCTACTTTATTAACTCCAAATCTTCCGGGAAGTGTACCCACTGGTGACGAAAGAAAGGAGATGGGGGGTAGTGGAGACAATACAAATCATGATGAAGCTGCTGGTGGCGATATGAGTAAGGATGACAACAGGCATGGCGCGAATGAAGGTGGTGGCAATTGTCTTGACACCGAGAACAAATACGAAGTGACGCCTAAAACGCCAAGCCAACCTCAAGTTAAGATAAAAAAATTACAACCTCCTACTTTATTAACTCCGGATCTTCCGGGAAAAGCAATTGTTGATGACCGCATACAGAAGATAACGCCACGCCTTCCACCACTTCCACCACCGCTAGCTCAAAAAAATGAGAAAACTGCAAAGTCTGACGAGAACGATGACAATCATAGAAATGATGGTGTACCACTGAACCAAAATGGTTCGGAATCGCCTGGACAGTCACAACAGACAGATCCCGAAACAAAATCTAGTGCGAATGTTCCTGCTCGCATGTCGCCAATATCCAAAGTTGCGGCAAATTTAATAGCTCGAAAGGCAGAAGAAGCAGAGATATTTGAGGATGAACCATTGGAAGATGTTGATATTGAAAAAACTAGAAAAAAAATTGCAGGAAGAGTAAGACAACACAAGATCAAACGAGACAAAGATAAACGAAGCTTTGAAAATGATGTGGCAATGCTCAAAACAGATAATAGTGATGGTGTCGTTTCTGAGCCCATCTGGTATAATAATAAGGTCGAGAACAATACCAATACCAACAACCTCAAGACCCCAGCAAATATGAACGCAACAGGGGCGGCTATTCTTAGTAGTGGAGACATTGAAATCTGGGGTAAACTCGATGAAGAATACGAAAAAGCTCTAGAGGAAAGAGATATTGGGTATAAAGCGAGGTATACTTCCGTCCGACAAGCTGCGGGGCTTGCAGTTTTGGGAATGATCTTCTATCTCACCGTGGGCACAACTTTTACACTGAGAAATACAGAGTGGGAATTCCATGAGGCCCTATTCTTTTCCATTTATACCATTACAACTGCGGGGTATGGAAACTACGATATGCCCCGATCTACACCATTTCAACTATTTACCATTGTCTATATGTTTGTTGGTATTGCGTTGTTGACGATTATGGTAGCACAGGTATACCAATTTCTGGCTCTTGAAGCGACAAGAGCACAGCATGCGCGGGAAAAAACAGATTTGTCGCGACAGGCTAGCAGAATAATGGATAGTAATGATTCTCTCCGAGGGAATCGAGATGCAGCGAGACTGGCTAGTAGAAGGACTACTGGAATCTTAGACCGCTTTCACTTATCCGATTCTCCTGAAAGTCCTATTGGGATCTTTGTGGATCGAATTGTCAAATTCATCAAGAATTGCAAACGCTTTTTTAGAGATACTGAGATTGGACGTAGTATCTCGGTTGTATTTCCATTTGCAGGGCTCATCACCATTGGTGCAATCGTGGTAGGCCCTATAGAAGGTTGGACTGTGATCGAGGCATTGTATTTTTCGGCCGTTTCCCTCACAACCGGTATGTCATTGTCGAATTGAACGTTTGTATGAGATACATCCCATCTGGTTGCTGTTTGAATTCATAAATTGCTTTTCTTCGTTTGGAAATCTTCTTGTCTATTTTACTTTTTGTAGTGGGATACGGGAATTACGTACCTGAAAAGAAGGCTAGTATCTGGTTTTGCATCCTTTGGCTGCCTTTCAGCGTTGGTTTTATGAGTCTCTTTCTAGGGAACGTTGCCGCCTTTTACATTCGTTTAAGTGACAAAAATATTCGAAGAATTGAAAGATCGTTAAGACTGGTTTTAGAGAGAGAGAAAGAGTACAAGAAAAAAGACATCGAGGAAGCTCGAAAGCGGGCGTTTCGAGGTCAAGAACAGGCAGAGCGTGGTGTTGGCAGTGATGATGGTGATATCCAAATGAAGGAATCGTCTATGTCGCCTTCCAGGCGTCCAGCTGGCGCAAGAAGTAGAGGGCCACGACAAGGGTTTGATTTTCTGCCAGAAGAAGAAGACATAGAAGACAGTGACGAAGGTGAAGATTCAGCAAATAATTTCCATTTCGGTTTATCGGGATCACCACGCAGTAAAAGCAGCTATGGTCTCAAGCATCGGGAGCTAGTTCTTGCCAAGAGTCAGTTTCACTCAAACGAAGATTCTAATAATCTGGACCCATCAAGTGGTCCCACTCTGCAAACCATGCAAGACGTGATTCGTACAGTTAAAAAAAATCTTATGGAAGGAGAGGATGACTTTGATACACCAGAGGCTCGATTCATGAGTTTGAGGAGGAATCAGAGCACTGTTCCAGTTGATTACTTCAGACGAAAGTCAATGTTGGGGACACCTCAGTTAACAAACAGACCTTCTTTTGCTATGCGCGCCCTCGTCCAGGAACGCTTTGCACTAATAATTGCAGCTGAGGTTGCAGGCTATCAGTCGCATATTGACATTCATGAAACTACTTTATCTGTAAATATTGATTCGCTAAATTCCACGGCAGACAAGTGGATGGTTCCGCGAAGAGCTCGAAAAGCTTTCCGCGAAGTGTGCTTCCAGGCGCTATACTTTGTCGGTGAGCGAGGACTTATCATCAAGGGAGCTGAGGTATTGTTCGAGCTAAGCCCAATAGAATTTCATGGCTTGTTTAGCCCACTGCTAGCTGCATTAGGCGACGCTGAGACCATGGACGCGTGGCTTGCAAGCACTGAAGTACTTGCAGATGTGGACCTGCCGAAAGATCCGAGTCGGCAAAGTCCGGAAAAGAGCAGAAAATAGTCTCTGAGACACGTTGCTCAGCCAAAAACTTTGCAGGCTCAATTATTGCATCGATGATTTTTCCAACAACGACACGAATGACATCACTTGCTTGACAGGTTGTCTTCAAGGCATGATGCCCTCCTCCTTTTCCAGTTTAGTATATGGACAGCTGTCAGGTTCTCCTGAAACACTGACAGAATCAGCCTCTCGTTCCCGATCTTTTTGAAAACAATGAAAAGATGGCTCCCATTTGTACCCCAGAACTTTTTCCTTCATACCTTGAGGGAATTCTAGTGGTAACGGAATTAACCAATGTAATGCGATGCCGCTACTATTCCCACCAAACATTTCATTAAAGTCGTTTGCCACGTCTTCAAAATCTTGTTCCTTCGCTTTGCCAGCCAAAATTTTCTTTCGTGCAATCTTAGTTTTTCCTTGCCAAAAAATGATGTAGATTTGGTCGATCAGCATTAACATAGTAAAGAGAAAAAAGAATGCATTTGAAACGTAAAGCAATCTAGCCGGGAGACGCCCAAGTTTATAACACTTCCATGCATCTTGTCCCCGTCTACAGGGAAGTACTGCCATGAAAACAATCACCGCCGATGTGACACAC
Organism: Asterionellopsis glacialis; assembly: GCA_014885115.2. NCBI lineage: Eukaryota > Bacillariophyta > Plagiogrammaphyceae > Rhaphoneidales > Asterionellopsidaceae > Asterionellopsis > Asterionellopsis glacialis. Next base: position 13,171 of record WKLE02000009.1, read on the forward strand.
GTAAGAAAGGTGTAAAATATGAACAGAGCAAAATATTTGTGATTCAAAGCTCCAATGGCATTTCCTACCCACGGACAAAAGTGATCCAACTTAACGATACACCGTCCAGTAACTGAGTCGTGATGCGCTCGGGGAGGCTTATAGTTTTTGCATGACGCACATATAATATAATCTTGTTTCCTTTTCGTAGACAACAGAGTTTCATGTTTCTGCATCGGCGCCCCGCCACCAATGATAGCATTTTCAAGCTTTTCCACAGTTTCATCCGAGAGGGTAGGAGTAGCCTTGTCCAATTTGGTAGATGCTTTGCTACTTGTATTTTGTGCGTTTGTTGGAACACCAGCTTCTAAATCCATTCCATTAGGTTTCGGACTTTCATATAATTCATAATCCAAAGGTTTTGCTCCCTTTGGTACTGCACCAGGATCAGTTGTCCAAGTCATGTAGTGAGACCAAAGTGCAAGAAAAGCACACGGAATGTACGCAAGAAAGTAGACCAAGGTAGACTCGATGGAATTTGGAACAAAAATGACACCGAGACAAACTAACGAATAAATATGGACAAGAACAGAGAATGGTGCACACATCAATCCTGCTGCATGAAGACTGCGCCAGTGCTTGGCACGGAATGTAGTTCCATACAACCCGTCGTAAATTTCCTTTTGGCCTCCAGAACGGTAGGATCTCGCCATTGTCTCGATGTTTTGTTTCTTTGAGAAGATGATCGTTAAAAGTGGGTGAAGTCGGAAGTTGGAAATCTAGTTTTCACTATAATATGATGGAAGCATACCCAAGAAAATGTCTTCAATACGTATTTTCCTTATACATATGTACCTGGTACAATGTAACTCTAAAGTCAACTGCTGGTAGAAGTAGAGTGTTTTTTCGACAGTTTCTCGCCAAAACTGTGTAAGACTAGAAGACTAGGACCTAACGGTCAAGAATCTTACTGTACTTGCACACTGACAGACAGACTGACAAACAGGATTGGTTTTTGAGGTTTCGAGGTTCGTTCTCAGGTTTGACGTCTGGTTTTGAGGTTCCGCCGCGCTGCGGCCCGCTCTAGTATTCTTCATTGGTGTATTTTTCGGGAATTGCTGATGGCGAAGCCCATGCAACAAATTCAGAATGTGTCTCCCAAAGTCATCGTCGCAATGAGGACCGTGTTTCTCGTCATTACAGCCTCGTCTTCTTGTGGTGATGACACCTTACATGCATCAATGTCACCCAATCCATGATTGGTCATTGCATTGCAGCATCTCTCTTATCACGGTTAAAGGCCTGGAGGAACAAAAAGGTGAGAAATCACTTTATCCATTTTCTTGTCTTTCTTTCCGTAGCCAGCTGCATCTTATGGAAGTTGATAGCATTATGTAACTCACCATGGTCTTTGTCTTGTCTTTAATATTTATTTAGCTATAGGTGAAAGGCAATGGTATTACCAATGGCCGTTTTGAAGGAAAAGAGATGCTTCACCTGATTATTTTCCGATAAAAAAACGTTTTGAACAAGAATGAAAAGTGACGCGGCATCTTTTGGCACTTTTGGTACTGTTACTTAAGTTCTCCTGGGCTTTACTACGAGGATATATCTAGGCATAACTTGTTCCTTTCTGTATACAACAAATTCAGGTATATTTATACTTGCAAACGGAAACAACTTTGATGGCCTTGCCGTCAAAGAATCATATGATCGAGGGATAAACTCTTTATAGACGATAATACCCCAACGAAAGTGGTGGCGCTTCTTCTCATACAAATCTCTCTGAGGGTTCACATCTTGTGCACACTTTACGATGCGGGATCTACCCATGAGGACATCACAAACAAGCAACAGTCGCTCATCACGATGAGGAGAACTGAACGCCAGTGATTTGAGTGGTGTTTCAGCGAAGTATATACCACCTCCAAAAGCTCCTGAATCACCAAGCTTAAAACCTTTGGAAACTATGGATTTTGCACTTGGGAAGGATGTGCCATGGAAAAGTAGCTGTGGCTCATATGGATGGCCTTTGCCGCGCAAATTCTCCTGGAATGTAGTATATTGTTCTTCCAGCAATGGTGCGTCGATTTTGTAAGCAGCTACAACCTCCATATGAGCTGGTCTTAAACGCCCTCGCATCGCTTTTCGGATTTCATTTAACTCATCTGATCCGACTGGCTGGTCTTCGACGTTGACCCAATAACTCGGTTTCCTAGAAAGATTGTGGTTAATGAAAGTTGCAACAATGGAGAGAGATAACATTGATACAAAACAAAGCTCATCCGTGAAGAGGGCGGTATTCCAGAGCTCTCGTAGCAATGCTCCAGAAACCATAAGAGTTGTTACTACAGCAGCTGCGAGAGCATTCAATGCAATGTGTATGACAACATTGAGTCCTGTAAAGTCTTCCAGATAGTTTCTATCCTTATCATTCCATGAACGCAAAATGAATGATACGCCTGTAAATGTAATATATGATAATCTGCGTATGTACTTGAACATTCGCA
>WKLE02000011.1:0-19135 GCA_014885115.2 Asterionellopsis glacialis
GGGGGTGATTCCTACTTGTTCAATAGCATTAGATCTCTCAACAACCAACAAACAAGAGAGATCCATTCCATTGCTGTTGCCACTGCTGATAACTTTTTCATGTCGAAACAAAGAAACAATGAAATATTTGGAGCCTACATGTGCAAAATGGATTCTATTGTGTTATGTACAGTATGTACCAGGGGCTCTACATAAAAATTGTGAAGCTAGTAATCATGCCGTGGAAAATTATTGCTTAATGGAGGAAGTACTATGGTTGTTAATAGTATTGTTGTTTTGATTGTGTACTTTAGTAAGGAGGAGACTATTCTTTTAGTTCTCATTCTTCATTATGATCATGTCATTATGATGATGTTTCCTTGTCCAAGATGCATTCGTTAAATGAATGATTTGTTGTCAATTTGAAAAATACAGGTTTATTGTCACTTGGTTGTTGTTGTTGTTGATTCACATATAATAATAATGAAGGTACCACAAGATTACACCAACACTATGATGCTGGAGATGCCAATAAAAAAGAATTACAACTTTTTTCTTTTGTTTTGAGAATGAAAATGGCAAAATCAGATGCTGTCGTGAGTGATAAAAAAGTGAGCCAAAAATATATCCCTGCTTCTCATCAGTTGTGTACGTAACCTAACAAATTCATTTTTCTCATCCAACAACAGGTCACCTTTTTATCATTTCTATCCTAACTATGTCTAAATCGTAATCCTAGCTAGAAGCTTCTAGCAACAACAACAACAACAAGAGCAACAACAAAAGTTTCGTTGTTCCACCAGCAACAAGTGATTGATGAAACACAAACACAGACGATGAACAACACACGATGTGAGTCAAGAGTAGTCCTATTTTTTGACAATCTTTGACAATGCTAGCTCATTTTAAAAATTGTCGGAATCATCATTGTAAGGGGTGTTGTGTTCTTGGTAATTTTTATAGGAAGGGTTTGGACAGCCTCAGCTGTTATAGAGCAATTCACGTCGTCGTCATGGTTGGCGGGAAGTGAAGGCTTTTGGATGTGAGATTTTAAAAAGTGTTCTTTTGTGTACAATATCTACTAGAGTCTACGTGACGGAAAATATCGAAAAAAAGAGTTCAGATTCCATCATGATTTCCCGTATCTTCCTTCTCGTACAGTACGGTACCAGGAAGGACGCCACCAGAACCGCACACATCTTGGAGAGAAAAAAAGTTTTTTTTCTGTGCTCTTTTGTTCTGTGGTGGGAGGACGCGTGACACGGGACACCAGACTGTCGAGACGATGGACCAATCGACGCCACATTTACACGGTAGACAAAGACACTACTGGTACGACCATGGCGGATGAGACAGACGATAATAGTGAACACACAAATGATGGTATTCTCTCTGACCATTGTATAGCGATGAGAAATGCTTTGAGTCACTGTGAAGCTCTTGTTGAAAAAATAATAGTATACAAAACCAAGAACCAGAACAAACATGATGGCGGTATTCCATGTCGTAGTAGTTGTAGTAGTACAAGTAGAAGTCAAACAACAAGAACAACAGCATTAGAAAGGAACTATAATACTATACTGTCTGATGCGCAAAGGGCGGCTCGAACAATACCTCAACATCAAATGCAAAGTCTTGAACAATTTTATATCCAACATCTTTCGGCATCCTCCTCCTCGTCGTCGTCATTATTGGAATCAAGTAAGAATACTATCGACAGGATAGTTCCAAGTGATGATGATACTGCTACAACAATATTAGAGTTTCGAAAAAAATACCTTCATGGGAATATTCCCTGTCTTATCGAAAAATTCAATTCAAGTCCAGCATGGTTTGGACCTGTCACTGATTCATGGACTACAACAACATCTACTACGGCTGTATCACCACCATCCGTCGTCACCACGACCAACATGGAATACAACAATACACTTCCAGTCACCATCAACAACACCCATAGAATAATTAACGATAAATGGTTTTTAGATAATGTGGGGAATGACACTTTGGTTCCTATTCGATACAGTGCAAACTCAAACGAACCAAGTCCCAACGACAACAACGACAACGACAACAACAATAGTGCTCTTCCTACAGCATCACCATTAGATGAAGATGGTCGTGCTGTCGAATGTGAAACAGTGGAACGACCACTGGAGGAATGGATCCAATTCTTGCGACGACGCACCAACGACAACGAACGAAATCATAATACCAATCAACAAGATTCCATTCAAAACATGTACCTGAAAGATTGGCATTTGATATCGCTGTTACAAGACAAAGAGAAAGGAACAGAAAAGAATAATACCGCTACTACTAATGCTACAACCATCACTACTACCCATAGTAGTTCGAGGTACCCTCCTTCTCCTCCATCACTCTCATACACTGTACCACCACATTTTCAAGGTGACTTGCTTAATGGATTTTTAACAAAATTTACCAAGGGTGATTACAAATTTGTGTATTGGGGACCTACCAACTCAAGAACAGATTTACATTCGGATGTTATGAATTCATTTTCGTGGTCATACAATGTCATTGGTGAAAAAGAATGGACATTTTATCCACCACCACCAACACCATCAAGCCAAGGGCATCATGAGAACATTTCTTCTCCTGTTTCTACAATTGAAACATCTGCTGTTATTGTTGTAACACAAAAAGCAGGTGAATGTATGTTTGTACCCTCTGGATGGAAACATAAAGTGAAGAATATGTGTGAAACAATATCTATTAATCATAATTGGATCACTACAGCAAATATGGATCGTGTATGGGATTGTCTAACATTGGAACTGATGGCTGTAGACCAAGAACTTGAAGCATGGTCTGTCGTCAACGACGATGACTTTTATGCCAAGGAATCTATGCTTCGCGGATGTGTGGGATTAGATGTGACATGCTTTTTCTTTTTATCATTGACGGAATATCTTGGTCTACTATTGCATCATCACGTTTTATGGGTGGACCACGACGACAAAGAAGACCTACAAGCAACTTTTTGGGAAAATTGTTTCGACATGGTTCGGTTACGTGACATTCTTTATATGCTGCTTTCAGAAGAAAATGATGTATCTACCACCACTGCTGTCAAGGACCCGACTTATCGCAAAAGCAGTAGTAAGGAAGTTGGAAGTGTTGCAGAACGCAGCAATGCGCGAATTAGGCTGAAGAAACGTCTCGCAGCAGTACTAGAATCGGAAAACTTGGCAAGTCGTGCTTTTGACATTACAACAAGCATGTTGGATATATTTCATATTCCCTAAATATTTGCTACAACTTTTGTAATCGTCACTTGCTTATTTTACAAAGGTGCTGCAATGATCCACAACTGCAATTTGGTCATTCCTTAACCTAGAATTCAAATTAACGTATTCTTGATTGATATAGGAATCTTTGAGTCAACCACAGATCCAAACAACCACCCAGCCCATTTCTTACGGGTACAATTCAACTGAACAAGTATATAGTTAAAATGCGGCGGTCTCATTTGTTTTGATTGTAAAAGTACTGTTGAGAAAAATTTAGAGAAATATGTCATTCATGATGGGATTCATCACCTTTCTTAATAAGCGCATGCAGAGTTCAAGGTGAAACCTAATCTCATCACAAACTAAATGTACGAGAACTCAACAGAAACATACCAAAGCAATAACAACCGCGGTAATGTCTTGCTAAAAAAGTAACATCAGTTGTTGTCAGTCCTCAATTCAAGCCTTACTGATTTTTTCCTTTGCTCTATCTATCCAAGGGTCAAGGACTAGTAGTGGTTGGTCCTTTGGTCTTGGAGGGTTGGTCCTTTAGGTCCTTTGGACTTGGACTCTTAGGACCCTTGATAAGTAGAGAGACAATCTGAATAGAACTACTGACGAACGACTGACAGGGAGATGCGAACCCTATTTTCGAACAAGGGGCTTTTTTTATTCGACAAAAGGCGTTCGCATTTTAGTACAGTACCATATATCTTTTACTCCTACTCGAGCGACTGTAGCACTACCTGCTGGTACAGCATACTAATTATCCACGACAAATAAGTAATAAAATTATATAAGGAATCATATACAAAAATTATCCATAGGTTTGAGGTACAGTATTACGGATTATCCATTACTTTTTAAAGTAGACATGTCAAAATTCCTTTATGCTTATACCGTACTGTAAACGGTGTTACCCATTGAGAGTGACAATTATTATATATGGTATTATCATATTATTTACTTTATTGTACCTGGTATTATGATTGATCACACCAGGCGGTTCAATCCTGAGACTACGTAACTCTAGGTAAGTGTCCGAAGTATAAAATTTTCTATCAATCTTGAGAAAAATAGGCCGAGTCTGTCTGGCACATGTACCGCCTGGAAATACTTTAAAACTTGGCAAATATATATAACAGGAGAATCGTCGTTTCAGGCGTCCAAAAAGCTCTCCGTGCAAGCAGTCTCACAAAAAAAAGAGAACCCAAACAATATTTCTAGATATCAATTTCTTCCATTGCAATTTTGCATAAACAACAAAAGCAACATGAAATTCTTAACACTCACCGTTTCTGCTTTGATCGCAATTGTCCATGGTAAGAGTACTGACAGTTTGTTTTAATTATGCATGTGTTCATTATAAATGGTGTAGTGTTTAGGTTGAAAACGGAGAAGGCCAGGATGATGGTGCTTATGATGTGTGTTAATTCTCGGATGTATCTGTTGTTATTCACATCAATCGTGCACTCAACTCTTATTCTCTTGCTGCACCTTCTTTCTCTTTTATTCAATGCCCCACATAAAGCATCTCGTTCATCTTTATCTATTAAAGCATCATCGTCTAGCAGGAAAAAATCGGGCAAAAAAATTTGTTTACAATATGGTATTGAAAAGACAATCACCGGTAGAACATCTGAAAATCAATTCCCAGACCAGTGTGGTTTTCAGTTTCTTCTTTCCGAGCCTTGTGATTATCAAAGATACCAAACATGTCGTAAGACTGAGGGTGGCTATTCACCTCCATTCCTATTCAGTGCTGGTTTAGATAAATCTTCATTTCTTTTCACTGATGAGGAATCCACAAGAGGTGATTGCGCATTCAAAGGATCAGTGGGGGCCGAAGCAAATAAGAATGACAAGATCATTATTAGAACTCACGATCCTACTCATTGGGGTACCAATACTCTCAAGAGCATCAGCTATGACTTTTTCCCTAAAAATTGTGGAAAAGATGCCAGTTCCTGTTATAACCAAATTTACCTCAATGTGTACAATTACAAACCTAAAATTGTGTTTCAGAATGAGAAACCATATTCAAGTTTTAATAATACATTTTATGATTGCAGATACGACTATGTACCCCAATTTGGACCAACTAATTCTTGGTCAACGTTTTTGATGTCTGCAACATCAGAGCCCACCCATGTAGAGTCAAAAGAACCTGCCGAATGTCCATCAAGGCTATCAGAAGCATTTGCACAAGGCTTTCAGCTTGGAATCATAGCAGGCATTAATGACAAAACGAATGATTTTTGTAAAGGTCAGCCTGTGCATGATGCTAGAACATTCGTAATCAACATGGGTGATACAGAAAATCAAGATAATGGTTTAATCGCTTACATCAACAATGTCCAAGTCACATATGCTGGTGAACTCACCATTGTCTATGATTTTGAATGTGAATAAGTAATATGCTGACAGCATATTATGATGATGATGGTAGTGAGCCATTCCTGTTTGAAATAGACAAGACATTGTGAATTATTTGATTCTTGTCTGTAAAACAGCAAAAAAAAAGAATTGTCTTTGCGTTGTGGGTGTAATGCTGTGTTTGATCGAATTATTTATTTTAATTGAATGTACTGTGCCGTCTTTGTTTGTGGAATAATGTTCTTGATGGATGATTGATACTTAGGAAACCGATTAGTACTCGTGTGAGTGAAAGTAGTTCTAGCATTGTAAAAAACGATAATGATTATAGTTAGTACAAACAATATTGTGTATTCTGTACAGTAAGCAATCATTATCATCGTATGTATGATTGAATAAACCAGAAGTGTCATGATGTTGGGTTTCCAACGTCTAAGAAGCCTGTGAATAAGTGATTTATTTCGTGTGCATTTTTGCTTTGTAGAGATTATGTAGTACAAATGGAAAATCTTATTGTCTTGCGAAACAAAAGCACCTCCTGTTGCTTGTATTAGCGGTATAAACTCAAAATGCTATCTTACTGTGTATGCAAATCTGAAATTTCAAGAGTTTCATTGTTCTTGTCAAAAAAAATCCTGTAGCGTCTAGCAGGTATTGTACGCGAAGTTGGTACCTGTACAGGTATAATAGAGGTTCAAAACTAAACTCCGTCTACCCGTACACTGCATCGATCATATTAGCAAGGTTGTACCAGGTACAGTTTGTGCTAGGACCCAAGATACCTTTGGTTTGTCCTACCCTTGTACCTGTACATGCATTGATAAGTACAGGTAGAATTGTACCAGGTATTTGTTGTATCATACCTCATCATACCATTTCTAATTGAATGAAGCTGAAGAATAGATAGGAAAAAATTCCCGAAGTTTCAAAAGCAAAGTTATCATGATAGGTACAGTATACTTTTCATAGAACCGGGAATAAAAAAATAATCAATAGCGCATAATATGGGCAGCAGAAGAAATTCTATCATTTTTTTGGAGGCAGAAACGCGTATGATGGATATTAGCGTGTTGCACTTGGGGTTGGGGTAGTATTCTCACGCGATTCTGAAGGCATTCTTTTAGAGAAAACGAGAAGCTCACTGCGACATTCGAAAGAAAAACGCAGGGTAAAGAAAACACAAAAGATCTCGATAGTACGAGTTCTTTTACTTTGTGTGCGTGTGTGAAATTTAAAGTTGAAAAAGACAAGGCGACTTCTCTTCTTCTTGTGCATCATCATCATCATCATCATCATCATCGAGAGAAAGATAATAAATACCATTGGATTTTAGAACAATAGAAGGCCGTGCGAGATGTGGAATGAGTATGACGATGCTGATTCGGATGGGAATCAAGACTATTTCGAAGATTTTGATTATGGATGTTATTCTTACTTAGCTGAGCAAGTTCTTCCAAGGCGTCCTCAAGTTGACACAATACAGTCACATTGTAATATGCTAAACAAGAGAATGCTCAAAAGTGACGCGGACTTTGCTGATGTAGAACATAAACTTAAAACACTCACGCTAAGTCATCTAGGGATCACTGATGATCTTGTTCAAAAACTTTGTAAAGCCTTGGAGACAACAACCTTCAACGTGGAAGAACTTGATTTATCCAGGAACACCATTGGGAAGGAAGGAGCTCAATGTATTGGTCAAATGCTCCGTAAAAACCGAACGCTAAAAAATCTTATTTTAAATGAGAACAAGATTGGTGACCAAGGTGCCAAAGCGATTGCAGATAGCTTAGCAAATGGTACTGGTGGCAATGCTACTTCTTCTAAACTTGAATGCTTATTTTTAAACAGCAATAAAATTGGTGACAAGGGAATGATGTATTTATGTCAAAGTTTAACACCATCCTCAAAAAGTAACAGCAGCAGTAATTTGACAACGTTCTCTGTTTTTTCCAACAAGTTTGGCTCCAAGTGTACCAAGTATATACGAGATATGCTTATTACAAACAAAACTCTAACGATGATGTGTCTGTCCAATAATGCTATTGGTGATGTTGGAGCTAAAACTATTGCCGATGGGATGAAAAGGAATCAAAATCTTGTCGAACTTCAACTTATGAAATGTCAAATGGGTGATACGGGTATTGCAGGTATAGCAAAATCAATGGAAGTAAATACAACGCTAAAAACATTATATTTGTGTTATAACAATATATCAGATAGAGGTGCCAAGGCATTAGGTGATATGTTACGACTTAACAAAGGGCCCTTGGCAACACTTAGTTTAGAAGGCAATTCAGGTATTATAACTGATGTAGGATATGAAGCCCTTGTCGCTGGATGGAGAGATCATTATTACCTGTTAGAAATAGCAATAGATGGTATGAATGCGATCAATTCTAGTTATTATGATGAAGACCTTATCATACAAAAACTTCGTTTTCTTTATGAAGAACAAAAAGTGCTTTCTACCATGAATAAGCATTGTCACCGATCTATTTTAACAAAAGATGAAAATGATGTTCCAGATGGCTTATGGGCCAATATTCTCTATCATGTTGGGACAACCAAAAATGAAAAGAGCGATGAAATAGATCCACGTACACCTACCTTTATGTTTCAAATGTTGAAACACAAACCTGAATTAGTTTTACCAAGGTCAAGTAGGAATAATGGTAGTGAGAAGGTCCAAAAGCACAATGATCCATTACTGCTACAACGTGACTCGAGCAGTACTGTTCTTATGGATGACTTATCTGATTCTTCATTAAATACTTTGAACACTCCACAACAAATCCATATGGGCAAGGTCGACAAAATGCAGAAGTTTGCCAACAAACTACTTCAAAAGCTACGTAGACACCAAAAGGCGCAGGAGTACTGAAATAAAACTTTTAAGTTTTCCACCAAGGCAGTTCCGACAGCGTAAGAGACAAATAAATAGCAAGATCCAAAAAGCTAGAGAAGAAGAACACTGGCAACAACAAAGAAATCAAAGAGGTTGATGATTACCCTTGCCTCACACACTATACATTATTACCATACATTATAATACATTATAAGACAATGCACAAAACGAAAATGAATTTTGAAGAAAGAAGTAATGAATATACTGCATACAATACAAACCAGTCAAGTGGAAGAGCATTCTTCTAAGTTGCGTGCATTGACCTTTTCTGTTTCCCTTGTCCAAAGTATAAAAGAAAGTAAAGTGGTATTTATGAAAAGATGTTGCAGTATTCGCAAAGTAGGCTCTTTACTACAGTACTGTCTTTCACGCGGTAAGGACTACGTGCTTGGTCCATGATATTAGTTTGACCCGGTGATGAGCGTTTGCATTCCTTGTATAAAGCTGATACTCTGCTTTCCTATGTAACTACAGTAAGCATTGGTCTCCTCCCCAACTCGTAAGTATTAAAAGAAAAGCAAGGCGAACGAAACATAAAGCAAACGAAGTAAAAATAGAGTGATAGATAGATACATTTTGGAAGTCTATTGTAGCGCTTTTTTCTATATTTTATAATAATGGTATCAGTCACATTCCCTTTTAGTTATTTTGTTCGCCTGTACTCATGTTTTGAGGACTTGTTGCAGTGGTGCGGTTTGGAATGTTCAGTTTAGTTGGTGTGCTTTTTTATTTTGATTGGATCCTATTGCAATACGGTATAATCTCTTTTTATAACTCTTTTTGTGTTTGTTTTGTATTTTGCAAAAGTATCGTTGGGTTCCTCTTATTAAACTCTTTTGGGTATATTGTTAATCAAAAGTCAAGATCTAATCCAATGGCATCCGACATGAACTCATCTGCGGAATCAGATAAGAAATCATCATCAAAGGCTGGAACGAAATGTTTGATATGACTCTTTGGATGAGAACTGCTTCTTTGTTGGAGTGAAGGAGAAGATGATAACCACAAAGATGTAGTTGAGGTAGGACTTCCATGATGGAAGGAGTCATAATCACGTGAAAGATGGTAGTCCTCCTCCTCCTCATCGTCATCACTCTCATCATCCGAGTCATAGAATGCAGGGACTCGGCGTTTATGCGTTGGAACAACGAAGCCAACGTTCAGTGTTGTTTCTTCTTCCTCATCACTCTCGTCATCATCGCTGTCATAAAAGTTTGGAACCGCTAGCTTCCGAGAAGTAGGAGTGGAAGAAGCAGAAGCGCATTGGGAAGTTCTTCTTCTTTTCGTCTCATCGGAGCAAGATGACTCGATACAGGAAGATGATAGACGCATTTTCAAATTATAGATTGTGTGTAAGATATAAATAAAAAGAGTGTGGTGGATGTTGTCCTTATTTTTCAAACCAAGACTTCTAAGATTGTTCTTGTAGTCGAGGAAAGCAAATTTCGTTTTAGGAAAAAGAATGCTGGAGACCTAACGTAGTCAGTCCACAAGTCAACTGACTAACAAGTGTAGAATAAAAAAAGTAAGACTCAACTGGCAAGAGCCAAAAAAGAAGAAAATTTTATATGTTTTCGAGAAGGGTGTATTACACCGTTATTAGTCCTCTACTACTCTAGCTAGAGCTAGTTGTTCCTTGCTTGCTGAGCAGTTCTGTTTCGTGTCACATCTCAGTAGCTTGCCGTACATTCAGTACGGGATGAAAAATGCCAGAGCAGCGTGGGCAGTCAGAGAGAGTTCCTGTTTTCTTCCTGGATGCCAATACCTCTCTGGTACAACTTCATTGTAGTTTCAACGTGGAACATTTTCGGTACGCATACATCCTACAAGGGTGGTTTACTTGACACGGTTCAAGTTGGACTTCACCGAAACTCCAGGAAAAACGGAAGCCTGCGGGATTCGGATTGGCTGATCGCAAACTCAGTCGGAATTCCGATTGACTTCATTCTGGAGCAAAAAGCGGGAATGGACTCTTTTGATTTGTGCTTGCGAGATGTCCATTGATGGCACTGGCATGGCTGGCGTGAATTATTTTTTTCACGGATACTTCTTGGGAAGGTCATAAATAAGCATGTCCTCAAATATAACATATTTTATATGAAAATTTTTGTAATCGTTCTCAAGTTTTATCGATAACATGCTAATTTCATTCACACTTCATTCACACTTCCCCATCAATCACGTGATGTCACAGTGATATCGACGAAAAAATCAATCATCCAAATTACTTACTTGTATTGTTGCTCAGGACGTCATGCATTTATTCGATTTTCAATAATTGTTCTGGCCATCGTCGGGTCTCGTCGAAGCAGCCACGTTCATGTTGAGGTTGAAGCAAATTCTCTCACAAAATTGGAGAGGAATGTTGTATGGAATACCAGTATCCCGGATATTCTATTAAAAATGTCATTGAAATTCAACATGAAAAGAATTTCAATGATACGCATCACCAAACTATTATATATGAAAAAATAGTCATCGTCCATTCAAGGTACACCCTTAGTCCTGCATTATCATGTATATATGTATCAAAAACTTAAATTACATCTACGGCGCAACTACTGCAATTCAACCCTTCAAGAATGAACAAAAGAATTGGCATTACAACAAGATTATAACATAGTATATATGTATACATCAAAATGCATATTTATACAGACTGTTTGAATACACCAATAAAGATTGATAAGTGCTGAATCGAGTATCAGCTTCAATGTCTTCTCACTACAATCATGATCCTAGCACAGTTATCCTAACGGACATGGCACTTACCAGGTACCTTTTTCAATGGAGGCATAAGTATTATAATACATACTATCAAAAACAGATGGTCCATTTTTCCGGTGTCTTTACAGAACATTGAAAAGATACATCACCATATGTTGAATGTTGAAGCTTTCACTTTTTTTGTAATTGTTTATATAATAGCGAGGAGACTATTTCAGATCGTTCATAAAATAAAGTAAATTGCATCGGTAACATCACAACAACAGCATTTGTCGAGGAACAGTATGCAGAACTGGCCAGAGCATGTGCAAGTAGTAAGTATTCTCTCGCATTTGATGGAGGTTTAAAAGGAATGTTTCGGGTTGCACCATGTAAGTCTTGTCCATTCTTCGTCTCCTGTTTTGGAAGAATTCCAGTCGCTATCGGATCACAAACAAGATGACAACACGTAATCATGTCCTATTCTTCGTCTCCTTTTCTTGGCAGGATACCTGTCATTATCGGAACAGAAACGAGACGACAACAATGAAGAAAGTTATGCTTTGAGAATATAATGCAGCAAGCACCAACATTGCTTTTGGTTTCTTTTTTCTAATCTCAAAATTCTTTCTTTCTTGTCCGGGAGTTCTTAACATGGGCTAAGTCTCTCTCCTCATGGAGTGTGCTAGAGATCCGGAACTCCGATCACTGTGAAGTGTATCATCTAGCAACACGGTGCTCTTTACTTCTTCTCCCTATTATATCAAGAGAATACTTTGAATGGCATGTATTTACCACATCAAATGCATTATTTGAATCTTTTGGAAACCGCAACAAGTCTTTTAATGACTTACCATGCCTTGATAGGACGCAGATACTTCTCTCTCTTTGGATTCTGTTTTTCCTTTTCTTTTTGGTATTTCTTATTGTATTGGTGGGAACAAAAACAGTCTGGCTCAGACAATGAGAGGAGAAATTATTTACAAGGGTATGAAACATCCAAACAGACTTTGAAATTGCCAAGCTATCACCTAATTCGGAATGCAGTCCGTCCATCGTATGACAAAAAGGCACAGACATTGGAAAAATGTGAGTGTGAAACGATCCGACTTTGTATGACACATCCCTTTTATGAGTAACACTGCCAACCATGCAGCACATACGATTTATATCGTTAGCCAGATTGTCCGTCCGTCAGTACGGACTGCCTGTGTCCCTCTGTGCAGAGTTACAAACAATATAAGGTACGCCACAAAACGCATGTCGCATACCTGTTCAGTACTGTATGCCAGCATTCTCGACTTTTTAGTGGTTGATACTTCTTGACATCCACTACCAGATACCAGGTTGGACTTTCCATCCCATACCTGGTACCAGGTAGGACCTACAGTACCTGGTACAGTCATGATTTTTGTAAGGTAGGACCTACCAGCAGGTAAGAGGTGTCTACAGGAGGGCAATGAGTATCTCTTTAGAGATAACGCATCAAGACACAGCAGCGACACACCCAATATCTCTGCATGGCGCGCCAAAAAACTCGATATCCGCAAGAAAGAAACAACCTTGACCCATGACAAAGGCTCTGGCAGTATCGACGGCAAGCAAGATCAGTTAATGTTCTCTGTAGGAGTGAACAGATGACAATTTCTTTTTTGACAAATACAATACTTTGATTGGCCAATTATGTGATGTAATAATTCCAGCAACGACCACGTCGGCACGTTCGAACGATGTAATTAATTAAGGCAGGCATAGGCTGCTATCAGACCCCAAAATACCTGTTTCCAAATTTTTTTAGTATGGAGTTTCAAGGACTTTTTGACCTAAGTAAAGAGCATCGAAAGAAAACCATATGGCTAAAATGATCCAAGTTCGTTTGTCACATAACCACCAATCAAATTTAGAAAGAGTGAAACTCTGGATTTCTGTGTATGATTATTACCAAGTAAATTAACGGCCAATGAAAAGTCGTTCCTTTCTGAACCTTTCGATATTACAATCTATTCGTGTAAACAGATGATCAGAAAATGATAAATAATGCATTGATAAGCCTTTCTAGTCTCTTAAGTTGGATCATGAGAAAGATGACCACGTCAGCTCCCCTCTAACATTTATGGGGCCGTAGGACCTAACTGGATGGGGTTGTACAAAAATTCTACTTTTAGGCCTTTAGTGGACTACATGAGCCTTGAATGAATAGCTATGTTAGAAAGTCCTCCAGCTGATTTTCTCAGTCTAATTTCTTTCTCTCTCTTTTTTTTTGGTACCGAGGAACCAAGATATACTGATTTCATTAGAGAGAAACACTCAATACTTCAACAAAATTGAAAATAGAAAATACTGACTTACTGAAAGGACCAATCATTTTATTTAACTTTCAGCTTGAAGTATCTCTGTTTCTTTCTGATCTCAATACCGAGGAACCTTATTCTACTGATTGGATCTTATAGAACAATCCACACTTCAATGTTTACGCTGTTAAATATTGAATCATCAGGATTTATACTTATGAAACTCATTCTTAGAGTAAGAGAAAATGTTCATTTTAGACTTCAATTTTTGCATTCAAGTTCAAGGCGAATCATTATAATAATTATTTTAGCAACTTTCTATATTTACCATGTATCTTCCAACCCACGTCAGCCCTTTTAGAAGGCAAAGAATTAGATTGAACTTTAAAAGTGATATAATGGAACAGTTATTTGTTTAACGGAGACAGCGTCTCGGAAGAAACTGATAAGTTGAAGAGGTCATGATTTTCTGGAAGCACACATTCGAGACACACTCCCATTTGCTGATTTCTGGGGGGTAGAACATCATATTTCGTTAGTTCCTACATATTCCTAGTATTCCAACAAAGAGTATCAATTTCTTAAATCGTAGAAATGCATATGGATTCTACTTGTACCACAAACGTTAAGTGAAATTTCAAACGAGATTTTGTATGAAAAGTTAACTTTGATTCAGTACCGAACTTACTTTCTCCTCATATTTGTTTGACGGTAGTAGTGGGATTAACTTCAGAAAGGTGAAATACGCAAGTCAACCAATCGTTTTTCGACCTATACTTCGCCTTAATTCTTGAGAACAAGTACATATCTAGAAATTCTCATATTAAATTCTCGAATCCTGCCTATAAGTAAGCTGATAAGTAAGGTCAACGAATAGGAGCGCATGTTTTGGGAAACCAAAGAACAGATAAGACGTTGCAAACACGTCAGTGCGAACCCGGACTTCCCAGATTGATCCTGGTATGGTGTCTGTGTAGAGCGTGTCGCAGAATTCATCCCGTGTAGTACTTATTATGGTAAACTCTACGATCAGCGCCCGAAAACTGATTTGAGAGCGGGGTGCTTTTCTCCGACACAAGAGGTGCTCTGAACGTCGAAAGACGAAAGCTTTCTCGGGAAAATCTTTGTCTCAGAATCTCTAGGTTTCTCAACGATTGTTTGCCTCTCTCAAAACCTTTCACTACTCCTCTCTATTGTATCGACAAAGAGCAATGTCTAGCAAATCCGCCATGTCAACAGCAACAGAGATCAGCAGTAATGTTATTAAGAAGTTCAGTAACGAAGGTTGCGATGGAATGAGCCACGCAATTTCCATGACCAACTCGGAAATCGCTCAAGCAGCGCATCTGTCTTACACAGGTGCTTCGCCCGCGATGAACCATGCTTCCGTTACGGACTCCTCCTCCTCAGCTCCTCGACTAAACTTGCGAAAGCGAGCTGTCACCGAGGTCGAGGAACCCTCCTCTGTCGTCATGTCATCTTACGATTCCGCATTTATGTGCGGACTGTTTGCGGACATTGCCGAGACGAGAACTTCTGAATCCGATTCCCAGTCTGCAGATAATTCTACTAGCAGCAAATCCCAAGATACTTCCCTGAATCTACCACGATTTCCATCCCCTCACGTTGAGCCACCATCGAAAAGGAGCAAAATCAGCCGAAACAAATCTATTGCACGTAACGGACAATCCTTTTTCAATCTCAACAGTGTCGTAGCTTCTGGTGATATCGTCTCACCTGTTTCACCTGAAATCAGGCATGATAATATCATTACGACTTCGACTGCTCCAGCCAACTCCAACGCCACTACCACTTCCAGTGATATTGCTTTCCCTCACTTGCCAGCTACCGTCAGTGACCAAGACCTAACTCGAATTGACCTTCATTTGCCAGCACGGCAGTCAACCGAGACTTATGGTTGGTTCGTTGATATGGACTCTTCCACCGAAGAAGTCATCCACGAGACCAACGCTTATGCTGCCAAAGAAGACAAACAAGAACTCGCCTTCAACTACCCCACCGCGCCGGTGAAGAGTGATATGGATGCTCAAGTCGAATGGGCACAAGCCGCTGACACTATCGATGACGTCCTTGGAGATTTCTTCTAAGATAGTTGTGTTCTCGCGCTGCTGCAATCTCATTCATTGCACTTGAAAACCAATCACTTCCGCTTCGACCACTGACTACATAAACTATACATGACACGAAACACCACCGCACACAGTCATTATCACCTCGACCACTACATGCACTCTACATATATTTCATTCATATTTCACGCTACCACAACATCACAAACAAAAAAAACACTACATTTTGCTATAATGCAGCTTGCTTCTATATATATCAAGCTTCTTTCTCTTTCCAAGAAAGAAACTCGAAAAAACTATCTTACGCTACTAGCAGACTACGGAGACTTAATCCGACCGCTTGTAAGGTAACAAAAAATCATCTATAGCCGAACCGAACGACAAGATGGAAACGCGTCCAGCATTGTAACCCACAAAATCGAAAAAAATCTAAGCCCCATCAATGGCTCTAAGACAATGGCTCTCCCTCATTCAATTGGGGCTTGAGTGTATGTCACCCTCTCCTTTCGATTGTTGTGAACGATGCGGTTCAGTTGCTTTCTTTCTGATTTACGTTTGGCTCCGCAACTCATATCATGACAGAATTTGCCTGTCTGAAAGAAACAAACCCACACATACGACAAACCACTTGGAGTCAATGGAAACCATTGGCTCATCAAACAATAGATTTTGGTTTGCTTTACTTTTTCAAACTTTCTTTTTAAATATTGAACACAGTTTTTCTAATACTAATATAGAAAACTTCATATTCATGGATTTTACAACACGTACTTTTTTCAATCTCCATCTCTAGAGAGACCATTGTCTCTATGCATTTTTTCCAAATCGACAACCTTCGTTTCTTCCGTTGGCAGCGATAGTAAGTACTATATCCTACGTAGGGTTCTACAGCACATCGGATTTACCGCGGTACACAACAATACAGTCGTCCTAAAAAAGAAAGAGGAAAGACACCACGTATGTGTGTTTCCAGAGCTCAACTTCTCTGTACTGTGTAAAAACGTGGTAAAACCATACAAGGTACCAGTACACAAGCTAATTTCCAGGTATTCTTACTAGAGGAATGTGCTCAGGATTTATCTACGGTGCGTAGTACCAGGTATGTCGTAAATCACACAGCCTACCACTGATTGTTTGGTGGTTACTGAAGAAGTAAAACGAAACTCCCCGTTGAAAATAATGCATGCAGTACAGGTACGTCGTACAGTAATCCGCCATCAATGAATCACGAAAGAAAAGATTCTTTTTAAAAAAAAAATAATTATTGCCCAAGAGGTATGCCTAACAAAGTTTTTATATGGACGTAATCGAGACAGTGTTTTAGTGATCGTCCATTTTCTTTGATTTCTGGAATTCAAAGTAGTTGTTGTCTTCTTCCATCTATCCAGAAAACGAGGTAGAATTCTATGATATTTACGTATGTACATTTATACTGCTCCCATTTTCGAACGAAAATAATGAGCAGGCAAGAGGGCCTTATTAATGCAATACAACGACTTGTTGGTATCTCACTGAAAGTAATAATTACTAAGAAACCCCGACCCCAAGAACCCAGCATCTCTTTTTCTTTGTTTTTTCGAATGTGAAATACTATATATTGCAAACTGTACTTTATTTACTTATGTTCGTTTTCTACTACGTGTATCAATTTCTGTACCGAAACATGGAGATTCTCTTTCAAAGTCGATAATCAGTACCGAATGAAGAATGGATTCTCGTTTGAAGGAAAAAAACCGTTTTTAGCTTTCTTGGGCGCCATATAAGCAAAGGATCGCTTTTCTGTCTCATGTCACACTAGATATATTATCTTTCCTCGTCCTTGTTGCTCGAAATGACGGTAAAAGTGTTGGGAAGACGTTAAACGACACGTCCCTCTTGAATAAATGCTTTGATTCGTATAGATTCTATATTGGTTAGAAAGGGGAATGTTACCGGGACACCATCTTTCATGCAATAACCGTTATCATTTTATTAGATTCTATTGTGAATCAAGAGGTCCCGGGTGTGAGCATAGTAAAAGATTGTAGTCCTAAAGTCCTATTCATTATGATTGAAGTACTGTACCCAATTGTTTGAGTTGGTTTGTGTGAAACACATTTTTTTTCACTGTGTTTTAGTCCCAGTGATACTATGATCTTCATTGGAGGGGTTATAAAGTTCTCGATATCATACTTACAAGTAAAATGATCCCTGCTAATGTATCCCAAAGTCAATCGGCAAAATCCAGAAAATCATCTCAATGAAATATTATTTATTGTTCTCGTACCCTACCTGGTAGATGGTGTGCAATATGGGAAAAAGGAATATCCACATTGGACAGAACTTCAACACTTTCAATAACATCATACAAATTTTACTACAGTAATCATCATTTGAATTTCTTCCTCTTTCTTCTATCGTCAACATAGATAGCTCCAACTACAGTACCGGTAGGGTCCTAGTCCACAAGAGAGAGACTGAAGTAGTCGAAACCTCTCTATTACTCTGTGTCATGCCGAAAGGGAGATACTACTGTCGAAGTGATCCATCATATTATACTCTTTCTTTCATACTCTCTTTAATGGGTAATAATATGACTGATCCGTACTTGTGTTTCAAGTCCTGGTTTGACCTTGATGGAAAGATACGAATGACCATTATTACCAATATCAGCACCATCTTCTACAGGTACATGTGTTTTTAGGAGACGTACGCATTTACCGTTGAGCCATATATCCCAGGTAGTACTGAGGAGTCTTTTATTATTAAATTCAACCTCGATGTATTCATTTTCCATAAGCATATCTTCTGCAACTTCTTTACCACAACATCCACATACTACCAATAATCCAACTTCCATTTTAGGTAATTTAAAGACTGCACGACCTTCGTTGCCAGTCTCTGCAGTTAGACCAGCACAACGGTCCGGAAAGGAACAAAATTCAGTTGTCTCCGCATATGTCTTTTGATCTGATTTGGGAACCATATTCCATGGACCAGCAGGTGTTACCCATCCAGTCCAATTTTGTATTTCACCTCAATAGGGATTCAAATTATCATCGGCAGGTGTTAAACTTACACTGTACCAACCAAAGAATGGAAGTTCATAATTTAAACACGTGGGGGCTTCATCGACTGTACAATACAGTGGATCACAAAATATGGGTTCCGAAAAGTCAGATGCCATCATTATTGGACGTTCCTTGGACCATAGTTTATAAATTTCCTTCTTGGCCTTGATGGCATCTGCAATCATATCGAAGGCACCTAATACAGCCAAGGAATACGTGTAGGCATGTCCATCTGCGACTGTTTGAAATCCCAATGGTCCTGGATGTCAATTTCGAAAGACGACTCCCAATGAATTTTTTCATTCCTCATTTTGTTCTGTTTCACCGTATTGTGTTGCTTGATGTATATAATCACCTACATGTCCACCAGAGAAGGCTGCAGTTGTTGAATTATTTTTCCACATACTATGGATTGCCTGTCTCATACAAAATGAATTATATCCATAATCTTCATAGTAGTTTAAAAATGGAATACCAT
>WKLE02000012.1:0-10025 GCA_014885115.2 Asterionellopsis glacialis
TGGTAAGGTTGTGTGTCTTTCATTGTTTCCTCTCAGAATTTCTCTTTTAGGGATGTACTTGAGGCTAACTATTTGTTCACCACATTGACATTTTGTTTCAGCTTTCAGCGTATCCAAAAAATGTTTCTTCTCTCTTTCTAGTTCTCTCAATGTTTTGGCGGCATAATTTGCATGACCTGGACCATCTGGACCACGCCAACTATCAATTACCTGGCCGGTGAACAGATTCTTAAATATATTTAACGTGAACTATCAATGTGCACTTGATACAAATTGTACTTATATTCCAGTGAAACGGACAAATTTTTTTTAAAAAAATTATTCTTGTTTACTGACCGGCAGTTGAAAATGTAGTGATTTGCATGGAATAGACAAAAACGTAAAAAAAGTAACTTGGCAGGCGTTTCAATGATTCGAATATGACTAATTCACTAAAATCAATTGCTATGCTATAATTCAAAAAATGTCCAATTCACACAAATTAACATATATTTATAAAAATATATTGTGTAGATATGTGAAAATAAAAGGCAATGTCAAATACACACATTTCTGTAATGGCTTTTTAGATTCTGAAGAATCTTTTTTGAAAAAACAAAAGGAGGCCAAACAAGAAGAAGAAAATTACAACCAAACTATGCAGCCTCAGTACAATCATTTTGACAACATTTCATGTTTGGATACTTACAAGGAATCAACAAATCAAGATGAAGACACAAATGATGAGATGGATCACCATGAGAGTCAGCATGTATTTTCACATGCCAACAATGTCCATATCAAAAATGAAATAGTTCAAAATTCCATGCAAAACACAATGAAGCCGTTGAATAATAAAAATGCCCCATTAGTCAAACAGAAAGCTGCAGTTGCAACTAGGTCTTAATCTAGAGCTGTGTCTACCAGTGTACGTAAGAAAGAAAAGTACCAATATGAAGAAAGAGTATGAAAGAAGTTAGAAGCTTGAACTACATTGTAATTCAATTGCAATCAATCAAATATATGTTTAGTAGTAAATGTGAATAGTAAATCCATTAGTAATCCATAAAAAAATTGTGACTCATCAACTTTCAACATATCCTATTGAAATAAAAAAAATTCAACTATCACCTGAAATATGACATTGTTTGAGAAAAAAATTGTTATATGAATGAAAAAAAAAAGAGTCTTACTTACTAACAAAAGTAAGTCAGCTAAAAAAAAAAAATTTACAAGAAGGAGAAAAAAATGGCAATAGAGAACCATGCATATGTCATAAAGACAAGTGCTGATTGGTAAGCTTACACATAGTTTTAGTATTCATGAAATTTTTTTTGGCTTAGTTATCAACTATAACCTGAGTGATAGTGACAATAATTAAGTCATGGAGTGACATATTTTTTTTCAAGCTGGCCAACTTTTTTGTATGACAGACAGACTATTTTTCTGTGACAGACAGACTATTAAAATACAAGAGGGTGCTGGGATATATGTCAAAGGACAGACGAAGAAAAGGCCACAGGACAGACCCAAAAAATTCATGCCTATCTTGTATCGGGTCATATTTTTTACCATAATGAAGAAATAAAATATGTGAAAAAAAGGTATGAAAATATGTGAAGATTGGTGTGAGATTCCACTATGATGTTCAATAGTAAGACCTTGTTGTCCACCTTATAATTGTGCTTAATTCTTCTAGTGTTTTCATGCTGGTTATTGTTAGCAATTCTAGCTTTTATCCTACTTTGCATGTGTTCTCAGTTTGCTTCGTGTTGAACGTTGAATATCAACTAGCTGGTCAGGTGTAGCTTGGAGAGTAGTATGATAAGGGGAGGTACGGAATATTCAATGGCAGCTAGTACACCAACCCAATGGTTTTCTTTGGTACTATGTTGTATTTTGTATCATGTTCCACATTACTTGGTGTATCCTCTCTACAATAGCATTTGCTTGTGGGTTATAGGTAGTTATTGGTTTGTGCTTGATGAGGTATACATCATCTAGCATACTACAGAAATCATTCATGAATTCTGTGCCTGGATCAAAAGTGACCTGCATAAGCTTTGGGTATTGTGCAAACCACCCTGTTGCTTTGTTGATCATAGTAACGCAGCATAGGGTAAGATCCTTACAACCTTTACTTTTGATAGTATATAGTCCTATGAGATCAACACATAAATGTTCCCATAATGTGGCTTCTACATCTTTTTCAGGCAGGTGTCTGTACATGTTATGCTGACTTTTGTTCAGTTGGTAGGTGTGGCATGTTTTGCAGTTGATTGTTATGTGTTCACGTAGTTTGGGCCACCATAGGTGCTGCCGATTGTCTCTTCAGTTCAATGACATAAGTACTTATGGTACCATTGTACCACTTTTTTTGTAGAGTCAATGGAACAGATATTTTATTCTTACCGGGATGACATAAGTATGTGTGGTACCATTGTACTGTTTGTTTTTGTAGAGTGGATGGAACGCATATTTTATTTTTGTAGCATGTAAGGCTATAGGATTTTCTGCCCCCATGAATTATGTGTTTGGCGAAACCCTTGTTATGAAGTTCATCTCATTTGAGTTGACTGTTATTGAGTTGATGCTTAAGGATGTCTGAGTAGCTGAGGGGGAAACCCTTGTCACCATTGCTAAGCTGTGTCTTGTTTAGACAGTACATTTCTGCCATATCTTTGTCAGTTATATAGCAATTGGGAATGGCTCCTTCTTTAATATTGATTAGATTGAGTCAGGAAAGCGCATCTGCAACTATGTTATGTTCACCTTTTACATATTTTATTTTGGGTGCGTATAAGCTGACCTAGTAGGATGCATTGATACTCACTGAGTACTTCTATGATCAACAGAAGTTCTTGGTCACAAGTGCAATACTTAATTTGGGACAAGTTGGAAAGTTTCCTACTATAGAATACTATAGGCTTGTCATCCTGGGTAATAACAGCCCCAAGTTGGTACTTGCTTGTGTCAGTGTATATGTGGAAAGGCTTAGTGAAGTCCTGGTAGGACAACAGTACTTCTTTGGCTACTATCTTCTTAATATTGTCAAAGGCTGTTTGTTGCTCTTTGCTCCTTTTGAACTTAACCCCTTTGCTTTGTAGCTTGGTTAGTGGGCTCAGTACATGGGATCTATGTGTCCACATCTGTTTATCATAGACCATCCCTACTAAGGATCATATTTTCTTAGTAGTAGTAGGGGGTGACCTTATAGTTGAGAGGCCTGATGCCCTTACAACAGACATGGAAGCCAAGATAGTCCATTTTGGTTTGTCTGAAGAAGGATTGCTCAGCATTGACTTTAAGTCCCTATTCCTGTAGTCTTTGCAGTACCAGTTCCATTTTGTCTAGGTGATTGTCAAAATTATCCATTGTAAGGAGCAAGAGATTGTCAATGTACATGCGTACAAATTCCAGTCCGCACAAGAGTTCACTCATCTCCCTTTGGAAAATGTCTTCTGAACTTGTAACTCTTATGGGTTAGTGTAGGTATTCATACTTGCCCAATGGTAGGACAACGGTACATATTTTGCTATTGTCATTGCCTAGTTGTATGTGATAGTATCACATATTTAGGTCCAAGGATGATGCTGATGAGAAACTATCAAGTTTTGTAAGTAATTGGAAGTGATGTTGTATGATTTATTTGTTCAGTGATAGTATCATTTTCTTAGGTTGTGGGAAGCTAGGGGCTGCCCATTCTGACCTATTGACTTTTTGTAGTACTCCTATGTGTACTAACCGTTCTACTTCTTCTCTAAGTAGTTGATTGTAGGAATAGGGCACCAGATAAGTCTAACCATGGTAAGGTTTGGAGCCTTCTTCAATTTGTTCCACATGCCCAGAGTACCATCAAATAGAGGTTCATATTTCTTAAGTAGTGCGTTTAAGGCTGTCCTGTCCTTGGGGTGAAGATGCCAACACATGTTAGTGACTTTATCCAAGTCTGCTTTGTCGTACATTGGGTCCAGTGTTCTGTTCATGCAATCTGTGTCCTCCTGTACTTGCTTGGGTGCAGTGAGCTCCTGTAGCATACTGTACAATTCCTTGATCTCATAGTCTGTTGATGTCTTTGCAAGTCATTATGCACTGCTTATAGTCAAGTATCATACTTAGTTCCTCTAGGAGCTTGCCTTTGATAATCATATCATATGATTGTTGAACTTTGGTCTGGTCAATATGATGTTCCCATTCAATGGCCTTGCAGTCATTTAATTTGGGCAATTTGAATATTGCACGGACCTTTTGATTGGTTGAAAAATTTCTTTCCTTAGTCTTCCAGAAAGTCTTGGGCACAGGTTTGCATTTAAGCTTTTTGGTTACTTACTATAGTGCCTGAATCTAATAGTACCTTAAGTGGCTTTGTTTTCTTCCTGCATCCTTTGCATACTAGCATCAGCGCAACCAGCACCAGGCAAGTATGCCTGGTTTTAGGCATTTTCCATGGGTTATACAAGTCTGTGAAGGTATTACAGGAAAGGTGATAAGTTATAGAGTAGTTATGTCACACTCTTTCACCAACATGAGAAAGAGGATCCAGTACAACTGTACATCACCTAAATCCACTACACGTATACGATAGTATACTTGGTCATAACCAAGACAGTTATGCTTGTTGGCAGAGGGATTGGAGAACGAGGACGCGGCAAAAGCCCTGGAGAGACGACGGTGCTGAGACACCACAGTAACTCTCCAGCATAATCGCCATCAGGCAAAGGGACAGGACAACCAGCTGAACACCAAGAGTCCAACGGGTGGACCACCGTCGGGAAAAACAACAAAGTTGCAAAACGTTTTGGCAATGAAAAATCAACTCGCTACAAATTTCGTCTCCAGATGCATATGAATTTGCCACCATATGAAAATCAGACCAATTTTGTCAACGTTCCACACCATCAAAAGATCTTCTGTACAGAGCTTTTCAAGATTGCTTCTACCATTAACATTCTAAAATAGGAAGATGAATAACAAAACACCAAATCTAAAACAAACCCAATCACGACAATTGAACAACTTCCCATGGATAAAAAGCACTTTCCGACTGGATTGCAGGTACAACTGCATCAACCGATCATAACAACAAACAAACTATAAAGTCTTTCATGTACATTGAAACATCAATCAACTATGCTGACCTCCAAAAGCACCTAAAACCATGGTTAGAAGCACACAAACATAGAGGTTTTGCCACTAAACTATCTATGATAAACAATTGATTACTTGCCTGGGTCAAAGACAGTCATCCTGACTGGACAAGACTCGACAATCTCCAAGAAAAACTCCAAGAATTAATAATCCGAAATTCTGAAGAATACATCAGCTGCAAACTCAACTTGTGTCCACGTCGTACTTGAATTGGAAAGTATCCACATGCTATATTCATCTGGGCAATTGGTATCACGTGTAGCCTCCGCAATATCCAAGGATACATGCATGCAATTCTTCAAGGTCTCTCACAACCTGACTCCGTTCCTGATAGCCTTAAACACATTCAGATCATTCCTTTCAACCCAATTCCAGGCATAGTATCCAATACTGAATTAATAAATTAGCAAGAGATCACAACAATCTCATGACGCAATTACAAAAGAAGTCGGTCATTGGATTTGCTGACATTACAACTCCACAACCAATCAAAGACATGGACGAACATGCAGAGACTTGTGCTACATACTCTTTGCAAGAATATCTTCAATCACAAACAACCAATAGTAATTCAAAATTATTTTAGTCCGTAGAAAGTAGAGGCAAAAATGGATATCTTGTCATTTACCAAGAACATCTCAACACAGAGGTAGATGATTTCTTCATCAATCTTAAAGAACACATGGACACTACATTTCAGCAGGAATTCATTGAAACTTACCTTACATCCATTCAAACTTATCTTGACTCAATTGACGTTCATGACAACAACTCTGCAATCTCCACATTCAGTGCAGCAGACTCGTACTACAAAAGCATCAAGTCATGTGGTGTGTCTTTTACACCAGAGACAAAAGGGACTCATTCAACAGCATCCAGCACGCAATCGGGTTACTACACACCACAAAACTGTCCACCCACAATCACTCTAGGCTATGGTGACAACGTATCCTCTCTAGGATCATCATCAGCACCAGCAAAAAACACATGGAACTCACCTCCCAAAATTGTTAACAAACACACGGACACAACAGTATCTGATGACAACTCCGTTGCAACCCTAAAATCTGAAGTACAAGGATGGTTTGAGGAACTAAAACAAGACTCTAAAACAGAATGGGAAAACAGTCTTCAAAAATTTTACTCACTAAACGAAAGTTGAACTGAAGTTACAGCCAGCAATTAAAAACTCCAACAGACATTGGAACTCATTCAAGAAAACCACAAACAAGCATTAGAAGACCAAAGATTGCTATTCGAAGATCTAATCAAAAACAACTTAAAGGACCTATTGAATCAAACAGTCAATCAACAACTTCAACTTCAAACAGCCATAACCCCAACATCGCCTCTTAGCAAACAACAGAAAGTCAATCCAAGCAATGAAGAGGTAGAAAGCCAAAGTCAACAACCAGGCATAGGAACCCCTGTTGAACCTGCCTCAGTACATCAGTCACCAAGGAGTTCCCGGCCTACAATGGGGTTGGAACTCTAGTTTTCCAACACAAAAAAAAACGCCCCAAGCACACAATCAGACAGCGCATGAATCACACACAATTTATTACAAACAAACAACAAACACATACTCACATCCACACAAAGAAAACAACAACACAGCCTTACTACTTTTCTTCATCAATAATACGAAGGGCATCTACACATCACCAAGAAAACTCACAGACATACTCATGACATCAAAGGCTCTCAATGCAGGAATTGTTGGATTAGCAGAAACCAATGCAGACTGGAAAAACGTGCATCTAAAAGATAAATACTCATACACTATCAAGCGTCTGTGTAAACAGTCCGACAACTTTAAGCCATGAACCACAACAAAAACACAATTTTCAACATCTCAAATACCATCATTGTCTGAAGTCCAAAGAGGTGGAACATTAACTACAACATTCAGTAAATGGGTTGGTAGAGTGTCCTCATCAGGCAATGATACTCGACTTGGAAGATGGACTTGGATGACATTCAAAGGCGATACAAACCTGACGGTAATTACTGCATACAGAGATTGTCAAGAGAAAGGCAACAGCGGTGATATGGCAGCTCATGCTCAACAGTCATCGTTATTACTCAAGAGGACACCAATGCCAGATCCAAGACATCACATATTGGAAGATCTCAAGGAGTTCATCTCCTCTAGGAGAAAAAATGGCAAAGCAGTAGTACTTATGATTGATGCCAACAAAGAAAGTCTGTCCCCTAATTCCAAGCTACGGTGAACAATGGACAGCCTAGCTATATCCAATCTGCATCATCTCATTCATGGCGAAAGCTGCCCAAACACCTACACACGAGGTCAGCATCAAATTGACCATATCTACGGATGCCCTAGAATAGCGGCAAATACGACAAACGCAGGTGTATTACCCTTCAAACTGGGCATAGACTCTGATCACAGAGGTCTCTACGTTGATGTGGAAGTGCAAAACATTTTCAGGAGCTAAACTACTGACTTGCAGTACCCAAAACCACGCAAATTATCAACCCTGAACAAGAAACAGGTGGATGCATTACACACAGAGGTCAATAAATCATGTAAAAATCAGAACATCCAAAGTCAACTACGACACCTATCTTCAGTACCCTTGCAACGCTGGACCAAAAACCATCAAGATCCGCTTAATAAAAACAATGAAACCTTTACCAAAATAGTGCTAGCAGCAGAGACTAAAGTCTGCCATAAACCGTATGGGTATCCAATATCTGAGCCGGTCAACTTTTAAGGTACTGGAAAACTCGACTTTCGATTTTACTGCTCCCCACAATTAATCTCAACACCTCAATTCAGCACCTAGAGGAAGAACTGGAAATTCCACAACACATTAGAACGACCACAAGATCCATTACAGAAATCAAAGCTACTTTATTTTCAGCAAAGAGCAAATTAAAGTCTATTCAAAAAGACGCTCGTCGACATCAAGAAGAATGGCTTCAAGAAAAAGCGCTCGATGCTGCCCAAGACAACAAAATCTCTCCATAGAACAAGAAACTGTTAATCTGGCATCCAGAGAAAAAAGCAAGTGAATGTATTCTCAAATTAAACAAGATCTTTCCCACCACCAATGAAGCTCTGTGTATTATATTGTAGTACCTGCAGACGGCAAACCACCAAAACAGAGCAAAGAGTGGAAAGAGGTGAGGGCGGCTGATTTAGTTCACACTCACCTGTTAAAACACTCTGAAGAACATTATCATTTGGCACAAACCACACCATTTGGAAAATCTGACAGAGGATGGCATCTTGGATTCACTGGAACTGGACAAGTCGCCCATTAGATTCTGAACAGTACCTATGATTATGACATTGACGAACTTCATGAAGAAGCAAAACAATTCATAAGCAAACTTCAAAACAGGAATGTCCCACCATGAACACGAACGATATCAACGTCCAAAGTATTCACATTGTACAACAAATGGAATGAACAAACATCAACATCTCCCTCCAATTTTCACTTAGCCCTAATATACAGCAAGCATGCACTCTCCATCCTGACGATGCTAATGAATATGCCACTGAAACATGGGAATCCCCTATCCCAATGGGAGAATTTGACAATGTGCATAATCGAAAAAGATATCGGATCACCCAAACTACACAGATTGTGACTAATTCATTTATTTGAGGCTGATATGAATGGCATAGCCAAAATAATCTGGGCCAGACGCTTTATTTATCACTGCCAAGACCATCATCTTCTGCACTCAAGCCAACACGGTGGACTTCCAGGGTTTGAAACTTAGCACGTCCTGCTTAAATTCAGAATGACCACTGATTCAGCATCAATAATGAGGCATAATCTTGCTATTAACAACAATGATGCAGAAGCATGTTACGACAGAATTATACCGGCAATCAATGGAATCTCACATCTTTCTAAAGGTATGCCTGTATCAGCAACACACCTACAAAATTCCTTGCTACGCAACATGAAATACTCTGTTAAAATGGCACATGGAACATCTTCTATGACATGGACTAACTTGGAAGCAGACCCAAAGTTTGGGCTTGGCCAAGGAGGTGGCTGGTCGCCACCTGGATGGGCAAGCCTCCGTACAGATATGATTAACACCCATGGAAAAGTATCTGAGTATGGCATGACCATTCCATCTGTAACATGTTCCGAAGACTTGACTATGAGAACAATAGATGCATATATAGACAACGTGAATAATGGAGTAAATGATGGGGACTAACAAGAAGATACAAAATATACATATTTACTCATGAGGTTAGAAAAATCATCACAACAATGGGAGCAAATGCTAAACATTACAGGAGGAAACCGGAACCTACAGAAATGCTTTTACTCACTACTCACATGGAAATGGAACTGTGAAATACCACAATCATCGCTTGTTCTAGAAGAGCCTGGCAATATGGAAATTACCAACAGTGCAACAGGTATAAGATCAACAATCAAACAACAAGAATCAAATCAAGCCTTCAAACTACTAGGCGTTTGGGTCCAATTACACGGCAACATGACAACTCATCTCACGGAAATTAAAACAAAAATACAAAGACTTACAAGAAACATCTGCAAATCAGACCTTTCAAATAGTGAATCCATGATGAAGTACAAACAAGTAGCATTTAAGCAACTTGAATATAGTCTACCAATGACAACTTACAGTTTCAAAGAAATCCCTGAGCTACAAAATCCATAACAGTGGATACCATAGCAGATTCCCTAGGGCTCTGGTTTATGCCCCAGAACAATACGGAGGAATTGGGTTGGAACATTTGTACCAAGCTCGAGGACTACTTCAACTCAAATATCTTATATCACATATTCGACACAGAGACGAGTTGGGAAAATTAATGATCAGGCGTCAGTATCATCAGAGAGGAAATCCTGGTCACTCCTGTATAGATTTTA
>WKLE02000015.1:8775-25631 GCA_014885115.2 Asterionellopsis glacialis
TTTCTGTGAGTCCGTCTGCTTGCCCGCGCATCAATCATCCATCCTCAAGAGTGTCCTACAGGGAGTGTACTTCATTGTCACTATTTTTGCGTTGTTGTTGCTTGAGGATAGATGTTTTTTGGGAGAAAGCGGTCATGGTATTTAGTTGGGCTGTAGTGGCAGAATTGATACACACTTTGTAGACAAAGATCAGCCATTCAACAGCCAGTGTATCCATTGGCCTAGAGGGTCATTTACACATTGTTTAACGCAGCCTGTGGTATTGTCTTGAATCCAGCTAAGAAGTCTACCTGGTTTGTAGTAGGTAGCAGTTGTTGTACTAGTGCCGGACAAGCTATATTTGAAGTGATAGCTATATTTGCGGAGAGTCTTGTGAATAATGTCTTTGATCTTGTGGTTAGTGTTATTGACGTTGGTTTTGATTAATGCAATAATATCTGCATTGATACAATGCATTTCAGTAGGGATGGTATTAATGTCTCTGCCGTTGCGATTGAGTTGTATGCCACTAACATTGTGGATGGAAAGTCAAAGAACATGATTGGCTTTAGTGTCAGAGATAACATCTCTGATGTTTTGAAAATGATCATGGGTTTGTGATGGTTGGTTTGCTAGGATATATTGATGAATACGTGTTTGAGTGTTGTGGTATGATTGGGCTTTGCTGTGGGAACGGTTTTTGTGGGAAACTTGCAATGGAATAAGATTGTGGTGGTCTTGTGATATGCTTGTGTGAATGTCTTGGAAGTACTTTTTGATACTCATCATTTACTCTGACCCGTTCTGGATCGGGTTTTCCCTAACTTGGCTGGAGTATGATATGAATTAGTGGAGTCAGGAGTTTCCAGTATCAATTCCGTTGTTAAATTGGTGGTAGAGAAATTGCAGTCATCGTTCTTGGGTAATTTTTGGACTGGGGATAAAACTGGAGATTCGGATTTGAGATGAGCATGGAATTGTTGTTGTACGGAGACTTGGATGCAATTTGCAACCTCTGTCAATAAATCACTACAATATTGTTTTTTTTATTTGGCTAATTCTTTGGCTCTGGCTTCTTGGGTGTCTCTATGTTGCTGTTGTAGCAGTGAAATGGCGACTTTGGCTTGTTTGTTTTGTTCTTTCATGGACTGTAATTGTTTTTCAATGTCACATCTGGAATCTTGGAGTAGGGGCAGGACTTTGGATTTTATTGTCGTAATAGTCATTTTGTCAGAGTGAGTAGTAGTCGGATTAGATTTGTTTTGCTGGCTGTTATTTTTGTTGTTTTGGTTTGTTACAGAGGCCCAAGTCAGCTGATTTGCTGATTTAGATCCTAAGGAAGAGATAAGGTGAATGTACGATCTTTTCGTGTTTGTTGTGGTCAATGCTACACTATTCGCAGAGTTAGGAGTTGTCCGTTCCTTGACTTGAGGAATAAATATAGCAAAACTTCCTGGTTGAATTTTTGCATAATAGGTTTCAGTGGTACTAAGCTGAGATACTTCGGACTGGTTGTCGGAGTATTGAAGGAAAGGGTATGGGGTAGTGCTGATTTGCCGGAGAATTTTGCTGACAAAGTCGGGTTGGAAAAAGTCTTGGATGTAAGGTTTAAGGTGGTTGATAACTTCCATGGCCTCAGATTTGTATGAGTCGAAGTAGATGAATAAAAATCCGCTTGTTCCTTGGCTTTCAATTGATTGAAATAAGGGGCCACCTGTTTCTTTGGAGTTTATTTTTATTAAGCATTCATGGATGGACATGTCGGTATTGTCACCTTTGAAAGTTGCTGCTATTGGCTGTTTATTAAAGATGTCATGATAACCAAAGATGGATTGTTTTTGTAGTCTTGGGATGATCTGGTTGTGTTTGGTTGGTTGTGCAATTATGGCTTCATTGGAAACAAGCTTAGAAATGCCTTATTTATTTTGGTATGTGTCAAAGGAGATGGTAATGCTCGGCTTGAATAACCCACTATGAGTGCTTCCATGTATTTTGCAAGAAATGGTAATTGCATAAACGAAGACTGCATTGGGACTGCGGCCTACTCTAGTCTCTTGGGGGCAAAGGTCAACTTCACATTTGTTGCAGGAACTATTCTGGATAATAATGTTTGATAAGTTTGTTTTTGGTTTGTTGTATCTGCTCCAATCCAGGTGTGCAAATTTAAGCCATGCCAAAGTCCTATTGTTCGTTGTCGATAATTTATGAATCCACATTTGGTGATTATGCTGGTCAAGCCATGGTTGCATGGACTTTCGGAACATTGAGAATGGCATGGAAGTGTCAACAAGGAGAAAAAACTTAAGAATGTTGGAGTGATTTTGACTGTGAAAAGCGTTTGTTCCGGAGATCCATTTTTCTATGTGTTCTTTCCCTTTCGGTAATTGAGATGGCTTTGTGAGCAGATTCGTTTTGTCAGAATCTTGCCACCTGAAGATCAGAATTGAGTTATCAACGTTGTAAATTTGTTTGACAAACTTTCTCTGTAGTGCAGCAACTTGAATCACACCATTAGCATCTTGAGGGACAGACATGTGTACTTGTAACCTGTACTTGTAACAAGTAGTCCGTTCTTTGCCTAAATTGGAGTATCCTGGGCTGCCTTTTTTGTTTTTACCTTGAACAGTGATGAAATCATTGGATTCTTGATGGTCACTGGAAGCAAAGTAGTCACGGATGGTGGATTGGTTGTTAGACTGTGGCGTTCCAGTAGAATTGCCGTCATTGTCGTTGGCGTCAGGAGGCTGCATCCGTGGAGTTTTGTTGTTGGTCACAGATAAAGTATCCAGTGTACAAGTTAAAATACCATGGAGGTAGGGACGTAGAATTAGTCCTGCAGGCTCTTTACCAGATAAACAATTCTTATCCTAGAAAAAAGTAGGCCTTTGTTGATAGCTTCATCTTTGGTTAGCAATGTTGCTTTATAATTGTTGATGTTGGTTGTTGATATCCCTGCTTTGGTGATGATAGTGATAAACATTGTTGAGTGTTGGTGCTGGCACATTCATTGTCCCATCCATCATTGATGAGTTGACAATTTTCTTAATTTTCTTCACACAAACTTGAGCAAACTCTAAAGTCTTGCATGTTTGAATAGAGAACCTGGCATGATGTGTTTCTGTCAAGACTACGATTGTTGCCAGCAGGTTATTGTGCCCATAAAGCAACAATCTAGCCTAAAAGGATGGTTGAGTGGTTTTATTGCAAGTCAAACCAGAGAATTATAAAAAAAATTAGTAAACTATTTGACTCTTCAGGCCTATTCACTTGCCACCTGAATCAATCTTTGTCCATTTGCATATTAACGTGTCATTGGCTTGCTCACGCCCAATAATTCTGGATTTGTATCTTCTTTCTCATCTAGAATAGAGTAAAGGTTATTTCACTAGCGTACTTTATTGTTCTTACGTCCGGAAGTTGTATTTTTACTCAACACACTCCTGCAATTCTGAGGTTCTTCAACATTAGAAGCATTTGTGATATTTAGTATATTATTCCTGAATTTTCTAAATGTACTTCCTTGTAGCGGTTTGGTGAAAAAGTCAGCTTTCATCTCATCTGTCAGACAGTACTCAACCTTAATTTCCTTTTAACTGATTCCGTCACTTACAAAGACATATTGTATATTAATGTGTCAAGTATGCTTGCTACTGGATCCCCTACCATTCTTTTCCAGTAATATTCCACTTTGATTATCTTGGTAAATCAAGGACTCATTGACTTCATATCCTTGGGCCTTGATAAAATATTGCGCCCATTGCACTTGTGCTATAATGTCATCAACTCCAACTAGCTCACTTTCTGTAGTAATCTTGGTATTTAATTTTTTTGTACTGATGTTGCGTACACTGCTTCTTTGCCCAGCATTATTATCTCCCCAGTATGACTCATCATATCAGGATGTACAGCATGAGATGCATTAATCCATCAAAATTGCACCATATTGTTCTAAGATTCTTGGGTAGGGTACCTTGAGGTTTTCAATCTTGACATGTGGTTCCTGCATGTGCACTTGTTTTCCTTTGATGCATCCAACTTCCTTTCAGAATATGTTGTCAGCTCATTAAATGTCATATGAGGTGATTGGATAGTTCTACAGTTGTTTGTTGTTAACAATGGTCATGAAGTCTTTAATGTTGGGGTGCTGATGACAGCCTTTGAGTAATCACGCTTAATGTATCTATTTTTAATGTCTTCTACAGTATTAATTATGATGATGGCATCATTGGGGGCATTGTCATTGCTGCTGGTCTGTGCATTGTAGATATCCATGTAGTACAGACCACATGCTGACTCCTTGAACCGCCCCCCCTGTTCCGTCCTCTTTGTGCACTACAAATTCATTCCCGTTGATGCTATCACCCTCAAAAGAGATAAAATGTTTGCTATGCCCTCAGGGTGGTACCATTCTTTACCATACCTTGGCAGATCACCAACTAAGTTTGTTTCTGCTTGACCTGCATTGCAGTGGATGTGCATGGTCTTATTTGACTTTTGAATATTCTTGATAATGTTTGGGATGTAAACTATGTCTACAGTAGATTGACTGTCCAGTAGGATCCAGTTCTTTGGCACTTTACCAGATTTGTCTACCTTACAAAGGAAACTCCTGTAATCAGCTGTTGTTCCTCCTGACTTTGGTCCAATGTGGCCTGCTGCAGAAACTGAAAACCAATGTTGTTGCCGTTGTCAAATAGGCCATCTTCTGCCACATCAATGAGTAGTTGTATGCCCATTTCACTGAGCTTAATTCCATTTTCATTATTATCTTGATCATTATTGGCATCGATGTTGGAGAATTCTACACTGCTGTTGGTCCCACCCATGATTTTAACTATGTTCTTTGGGACCTGCTTCCAATTGGTGAGTATGTTGTACACTATGTTGAGTGCCTTGGGATGATTGTTTTGTCCTTGTATGAAATCATTTTTGAGGTTCTCAATGAGTCAGCCATATCTTCCTTGGTCGGCTCCTAGTATGAAGGTTGTGGCCAGGTAGCATTCCTCTGAGATTTCGACTGTTTTTTTTTTAAGTTTTTCTTGAAGTTTAGCTTGTGTTTCACAAATTCATATATATTTTTTTCTAATATTTGTTTCCTCACATTTGATGATGATTCTGGTATGTCTGCTGGTTCAGTCAAAGTGGGAATTTGTAGATATTCCACCACCTTCTTGATATCACTACCATGTGTATACTTCTGGCTGATGTGTATGGCAATTTTCTTTGTCGTTGGCACACAGATGTCTGCCTGAGTGATGCTTGAGCAAACCTAAATGTGCCCAGCTAGTTCTTTGCAGTCACCTTTGAACCTCTGTTGTTTAATTGGATTAGGTAGTTTCTTAAATCCTTTTTTCTTCCTGTGGTTATTGGATTCATTGTCTTCCTGCTTCATTTTTTTTCCGTCCTTCATGTTTCTGTCTTTGTTGGAAGGCGACATAGTATCCAGTAATTTTTATAATTATGTTGAAACTACAATTTTTCCCAGCAGGTTATTGTGCCCATAAAGCAACAATCTAGCCTAGAAGGAATAAATTTTTTGAGTAAACTATTAGGCTCTTCAGTTGTTGAGCCATCTGTATACTGACGTGTTGTTGGATTGCTCACATCCAATAATTCTGGATTGTCCTGAAAAACGGGTTCATTGAGCACACTTTTATAACTCTACCAGGCGCATTGGGGCACCCATTTTTCCTGATAAATTTTAACTTCAAAATTCTGATTGGGTTTAGGATATTCTAACTGTCAACAATAAACCATTTGAAAATTTCTAGAAAGCTGTTGCAAAAAAATTATCTCATAATAATAAATTTAGAAAAGGGATAATGCATTGATAGAGTTGATTGTAGATTATTACAAGCTAGAATGTAAAGTTTCCAACATATTTTTTAGAAATGCGTGTGAGACTAATGGAAGAAATGACAATCAATCAGAATTTCCCACAACTTGTCCTCAAATTATTGGAATGTTGAGAAATTCATTGATTGTTGCTTTTTAGGAAAATGCCATCAATTTTTAAGTCATCCTTGTTGTGATATTTGTATAATATTAAATTGAAGTAAAATAATAAATCACATTAAGTATACTCTACTCTCTACATCGTTTTGAACGGTGAATACATACCAATTGATAACATTATCTGATTGGTTAGTACATCAACTTGTTACGTAATTTACTGCG
The DNA here is from genome assembly GCA_014885115.2 of Asterionellopsis glacialis. Classification (NCBI taxonomy): domain Eukaryota; phylum Bacillariophyta; class Plagiogrammaphyceae; order Rhaphoneidales; family Asterionellopsidaceae; genus Asterionellopsis; species Asterionellopsis glacialis. The sequence continues at coordinate 14,932 of WKLE02000015.1, forward strand.
TGCGCTCAACGGGCATCACCCCACACTTGTTTTTCTCATTGAAATAATAGATTTGTATCTTCTTCCACTCCTAGAATAGAGTACAGTTTTTTTTTTCAGTGTACTTTATATCGTTCTTGCGTCCTGAAGTTGTATTTTTCCTCAAGGTCCTTTGAATCTTTATGATGATAAATATTTCTAGATTAACACTAAGGTTATAGAAAAAACTCTAGTAAACTATTATCCTATATTGTAGATTTCACTTAAAATGTCTTCATTTTTAAGGTCTAAATAGGGGTAGCTAAAAAAATAAATCAGCGATCACTCTAGTGCGTATGACAAATAAATCAGAGTCATCCTCAGAATTTCGTTCTTATCCAAGACCAGAACTTTTCAGAAAAGACAATTCTGCAGCAGGCACAGTGCATTGTAACACATTGTAACCACTCATTTGCACTACTCCTTTCATGCAACAATCGATCCAAGCAAAGTGATCATGGCTCCAAACGCCCCAGCAGCAGGGGTGTTCAACCTGGAATTGGAATACCAATTCTAAGGCACTGTTCAGAAAGGTGATGTCCGTGACAATCCTTGGGGTGGAACGGTCACGGACTTCAAGGCCAAGATCTCTGACAGGCTTTCTTTAACAAAAGCAAAAGCCCTTTCTTTTGTGCAATGTGAAATGTTGTCTGCGCAACTCATTTCAGATGACCTATATTTTAAGAAGTCGAAACAAGACAAGGGTTAGGTGGGCCTTGATTTCAAGCCGTGATGTGAATACTTGAGCAGGGTCAGACAAGAGTGTTTGGGATTTTTTTTTTTCAAGATTTTTTTATACATTCACAAGAGGAGAGTGGCAAATGTGCCCGTAAGTTTGAGATGGGCAACACAAACGAGGATAGAGGAAGCAGCCCAGCAAATTAGGGGCTTCAAGGAGACAAATAATATGGAACTTGGTCGCATCACTCACCACCGTTGATCAATCCATCAGGCAAGACAAACAGATGGCAATCAATTTACAGCTATACTACACGACAAGCACAATTGTTGGACAAGCAAAGAAAACTAGCAGTCGGACATGAAGAAAAAGAAGGAGAAGCAAACAAAGACACCAGAAATAGAAAAAAAATTGAATAGAAGTGTATGGAAATTGGGTCGATGTTTCTGTAGATGATAGGTCACTTCGGTCGGCGCTGGGACTACCAGATCATGATATTTTTGATCATGGTATTTTTCAGAATACCAGCACCACGAAACTGCTGGTCAGGATGTTGCAGACACTGACCACAGAGCAGCACTAATAGCAGCAAAAGCAAAAGCAACAGCAACAGCAACAGCAACAACAGCAACAGACAACAATGAAACCAATGATGGTGAAAATATAAATAATGAAGAAGTTTATTAAAATATATATTTGTAATCAATAAAATTTTTTAATCATTTCTTGTGTTTTGTAGATCTTCAAAAAAATTAGGGCGCAGCTCTCCATTATCATATCCACAGTGACCAAACCACCCAAGAGTACCTTTGTCAATTTTTGCAGGCATTGCAACATCCAAATCCACTTTTGGATAATGAGGAAAAACCAAGTTAACATGCTTCTGGATCCAGGGCTTGAGCTGTCCAAAGCACACCTCAATGGGATTGAGTTCCTGACTGTACAGTGGCAAAAAATTAATCTCGCACCACATTGATAGATGGCATCTTCAAGTTCCTTCAACATGTGGAAAAAGGAAGTCTTACAACTGCTTTAGTACCCCTTTTTTGATCTAGCATATTGTCTAAAAGCATCGTGCCCATCTTTTGATGTTTCATCAATAAAAACTAGCTGCTTGGGGAAAGCTGTTTATCCAGCAAAAGGCTACAATTCCATACAAAGAAGATGTTGATGATGCTGATGTTGAATTGGAACTTTGTTGATAATCTCCCTGAGCCTACAGTATGTAGCTTTGGTTTGGAAAAAATCTGTTTGACAGGTCACAAACTACCAATTTTTTTTCTAAAGAATCTACATGCTTTGTGGTGCTTATTGGCAACCCGCTATATATTTCTTTTGATGATATTATAAAATGGGCAGTAGATGCTACAATGGTTGGTGTCACTTTTCATTGGAACATGCCTTCTCATGAAAAAATTATGAGTGATCTTGAAAAGCATTTCAAAACTTCCTCTATGAAACCTCAATACTTGCCTTATCAACTAGAAGGTAAAGGATTTGAGTCCTTACCAGTTTTTAACTTAAAGGCAATGCTTGCATTGTTGCTAAATGATGAAAGACATATGCAATCAGAAAATTTAGTTATTCAACCTGACAATCCTGTAAAATTCCAAGACAAGTAAAGCCTTGATACCCTTGAAGTGGATGAATTGCATACAGGTACTGTTTGTTGCAATTCTATTAAAGAAACCTGCACTGGGCCTAAGGAGGTTTTTTTGGTATTGTGATGTACTTTGATGGTACTAATCTAGGAAACTTTACAAATGCCTTATTAAAACCTGTTATGTTCTCTTTATCAATCTTTAATAGAGATACTTGTAATCAATCCCGTGCTTGGAGACCTTTAGGATATGTCAAAAGGCCTGTTGACAATGTGACCAATCAGGATGAAGGTATAGATGCTCTGAAGGGTCGTAACAATTGTAACTATCACTGTGCGCTAAGATTTCTACTAAAAGACTTGATTGTAGTTCAAAAACATCATAGTGGAATCTCACAGCAATCTTCACATAATTTCATACCTTTTTTTCACATATTTTATTTCTGCATTAGGGTAAAAAATATGACCCAATATAAGAAATTTTTTTGGTCTGTCCTTTGGCCATTTTTTGGTCTGTCCTTTGACATATATCCCGGCACCCTCTCATATTTTAATAGTCTGTCTGTCACACAAAAATAGTCTGTCTGTCACACAAAACATTTCGCCAGCTTGGAAAAAAATGTCACTCCATGACATAAATATTGTCACTATCACTCAGGTTATAGTTGAGAACTAAGCCAAAAAAAATTCAATGAATACTAAAACTATGTGTAAGCTTACCAATTAGCACTTGTCTTTATGATATATTGTATTGTTCTCTATGGCCATTTTTTCTCCTTTTGATGAAATTTTTTATTTCTTATCTCACTTACTTTAGTTAGTAAGTGAGACTCTTTTTTTCTCATTAATATAACAATTTTTTCTCAAACAATGTCATATTTCAGGTGATAGGTGATGGTTGAACATTTTTTATTTAAATGGGATATGTTGAGAGTTGTTGAGTCACAATTTTTTTTTATGGATTACTAAATGGGTTTACAATTCACAATTACTACTAAATATATATTTGATTGACTGCAATGAAATTGCATTGTAGTTTAAGCTTCAAACTTCTTTCACACTCTTTCTTCATATTGGTACTTTTCTTTTTTTACGTACATTGGCAGACACAGCTATAGATTTAGACCTAGTTGCAACTGCAGCTTTCTGTTTGACCAATTGGGCATTTTTATTTTTGAATGGCTTCATTGTGTTATCCATAGAATTTTGAACCATTTCATTTTTTGATGTGGACATTGTTGGGTTGTGCAAATACATGCTGACTCTCATGGTGATCCATCTCATCATCTGTGTCTTCATCTTGGTTTGTTGATTCCTTGTAAGTATCCAAATATGAAATATTGTCAAAGTGCTTGTACTTAGGCTGCATAGCTTGCTTGTAATTTTCTTTTTCTTGTTCTGTCTTCTTTTGTTTTTCCAAAAATGGTTCTTCAGAATCTAAAAAGCCATTATAGACAAAAAAAAATTGTTCGTTTTACAGTGTCAGATTTTAATTCTGATTTTGTACGCTTGTTTTGCCACATAGGGAGACATTTGTTAGTCAAATTCTGTATGTAGGTGCTATCAAATTTTTCATTGTCTTTCAGGTCTTTGATGACTTTGCAAATGATTTTGTTATATTTCTGGAGACCTTTTACAGTCCATCCATCAAATGATGCATTGCCTTCTCTGATATCTTTAGTATATCTTGCTTTGACCTTCTTCTTGTCCTTAAAATCTTGTATGTTGTGGTCAAAATATACTTCCAACGTAACCAGCTGTTTTCCAGAACTAACAAAGCAAATGCTTCATCAGAGACTGACACTACTGTGCTAATAGGTTTATTTAAACGTATGAGCCTTTTCCATTCATATTTACCTATAACACAGCGCAACATACAATCATAAAAATAATAATATGCATTGTTAGGGTTTTCACGTAGCATTCTAATATCACTTAATGTGATATCATGATATTCATCTGTTAACAACAATTTAAAATTAAAGTGATAGTAACAATGTTAGTAACTATAAATATGAAAAGTAAACAACAATGCACAAATAAGAACATACTATTCAAACTTGAGTCCAAAGCTTCTGGTGGCTTTAGCCCATTCTGTGCAATGTTTGCAAATGATTCAACATTTGTGATGTCTTATAAAGTATTCTGATTATCTTCTGCATCACTGTCATCATCATCATCAGAATAGTTTAAAATAATTTTTTGTGTTTCTGTAGTTATCTTGTCCTCATGCATATCTTTTAATGTTTGAATCTTTGACTTTGGTTTGTTATTATGGACAGTGTACAAGTGGACCGATCTCCAGAATCAACATTATGCAAATGAGCAGCAGACAAAATACAACGGACAAACATGGACGACTACAATGATTAAAGTTATCTTTTCATGGTACGTATCATACTGGAAGATATGCAATGCATGCAAGCATGGCAAGGACGTGTCTCAACAGGCTATCATACAGAAAACCAGAATATTGGAGGAAATGAGATCAGTTTACGCCCTAAAGGACCAGGTATTATCCCGAGACAGATCAATTTTTTTTATTCCTTTGACTACCATGTCCAACATAAAATGACTAACCAAATGAAAATTTGGCTAGCAGTATGGAGACCAACGATCATTCAAAGTGTGAAACATGCTAAGTCCTGGGCAGTTAAAGGTGTTTGAACCATCAATCACTATTTTCAATTCCAACCAGACTGACTCACTATCCATTTCACAAGATTAACTTGATGGTTCAGGCTGTTGTCGCGAGTAGAGTTGGTTTCCTTGGTTAACAGTAGCTGCAGCGATTAATAAATAGAACATTATTATTATTATTATGGTTGTCTTTGTACTCATGATAGGTGCCTTCCGAAATATTTTTTGAAACTTGAAAAATATGCATCACTGTGGATTGGATACTATTATTGAAATCATTCCTTCTGATGCACCAAGCTTTTTTCACAGTATCTTTGTATGTATTCCAGAAGCAATAATGATCTACTGGTTGTACATTGAATAGATCTAGAACTTTATTACCAATGCTTGTTGATGAATCTAAATCATCTAAATCTTCTTGACAAGTTATGAATTTAATTTCATTGAATATGTCAGACTTAACCTTTCTAGCAATCTCTTCACAAATGTGAGCATCTTTTTGGTAACTTTTCAAATTATCTATGCTATTTGACTGTACCAACAGTAGGCAAGTCACAAGACTCACGAGATATATCAATCAACTATAGTACGGACGGACCGTGATGCAATGACGTCACAGACCAGAACAGATGTGATGATGTAATGACATCAGCAAACGGACAGACGAGATGACAACATGACATCATCAAGCGGACAGATGCAAACGTGCAGTGACATGCTGCGTTCATGGAAACGCTGACATCACAAGCAAAGCGTATCAAATTCCACTCTGCAGCAGGAACACAATGCGTCATGACAGAACACGGTGATGTGCTGACTCTGCACCTTCGGATCGGCTGCCTTGGGGAGTTTGGTTCACATGTTAAAACAGAACTACATTGGAAACTGAACTCTAAGTAGATCCACAGTAGGATCCCATACTGCAATTGGGTCGCGAAGACGAATTGGTGAATTGTTGGGTATTTTTAGTAATTTATTCACTCTAACAAACTTTAATCTATTTTCAATATTTTCACCATCTTTTTCAATATTGCTGCCAGCATAGTGCATATACTCCACGCTAAAAGCAGTAAGTTACTATACAATTTAATTCCAATTTTACTCAACTCTAACATGAAAGTTGTTACAACTAACCAAGGCAATGGTCAAAGCTACCTGCCTCCTTCTGTCCCGCTCAAAATTCCGAGTAAAGAAGAGAAGCTAGCCAAGGCGCAGTATGCAAAAGTTAGCCTGTTATCGAACCCCGGAGATCAAAACTCTGAAGAGAAGTATACTATGGAGTTTCCGTATTTCAATCACGGATCTCCTAGAGAACTACTGGATTGGTTCAATAATCTGGACCAAGTGATTCGCGGAGACAACGCATCACGACTGGGCCCGTTCACTACTTGATGGCCCATGCTTGACTACGTGGAGAAAGTCTGCGAGTGCGGTAACAAGACAGTGGAGCACTTCAAGTTGGTCGGAGATGACCTCAAGAAGCATATCCTCCCACTTTAGGTGCTCATGAAACAAAAACGCTATATGCGTTGATTCCTCAGGAAGCCACGTGAACTAACGTCTAAAGAGTACAAAGCTGCTCTCCACATGCTAAATGGAGCAGACAAGAATTCCAAACTCTCCAACGAAGAATTACTAAATATCATTGAATTCAGAATTCCCACTACTTGGAGCAAGCAAATGACCCGTCAAGGATTCGACCCTCAGGATAAAGGCCTGCCAGCATTTTTGGAATTTCTGGAACGTATGGAAATTACGGACGACATAGGGGATCCATCAGGTCCTAGGTCCAAGGATAAACTGCCTTGTAAGGACAAACCTAACAATCCAATGAACGGCTGAGATGGTAAAGATCATAAGGCACATAAAGGTAAAGAACACAAGTACTGTAAGATTCATAAAAACAGTTCCCACGATACCAACAAATGCCATGCCTTAGACAAGTATATCAATCAACATCAGAAAGATGGTGGCAAGGAAGAACAGCTGAAGTACAAGAGCCCGCGGTACAACAAGTACAACAAGCAGGAATTGAACGCCATTGCAGATCAAGTCAAAGACTTATTGACTAAGGACTCATCTAGTAAAAACAAGTACTAATGCAGTGATAATGACAAGAACTCCGATGATACCAATACTGATGTTAAACAATGCTACAACTTCAACTTCGATACCATAAGTATTGATAGTGATAATATAGCAAATAATGTAGAAATTTCTCAACCAACCAAAAGGTCCGAGCAATATTCAAATTGCCCTGATTTGATGAGCAAAAGGCCATTGAATGGGAATGTCATGTTGACGGGACCAAAGGTCAACAATCATACAATATGATAATCAGATGCGAGCTCCTAGAAAAACCAGGTATGATACTTGACTATAAACAGTGTGTAATGGCTTGGGAGGATGCAGAAATCCCAATGAAATTGACTGATTATGAGATCAAGGAATCGTACAGTATGCTACAGGAATTCACTGAGCCTCAACAAGTACGCAAAGCCACTAGTCATATGGATAAGATACTGGCCTCTACTTGTGAAAAGGCTGACCAAGACAAAGTCACAAGGTTATGCTGGAATCTGCCTTCTAAGGACAGAACAGCTTTAAATATATTTCTTAAAAAGTATGAACCTCTATTTGACGGTAAATACCAACTAGGGACAGTTATTACTCAGGACAAGAAGCCCATAGTATTCTACAGTACAAAACTTTTTTGATACTCAAACCAAATATGACACTGGTGATTGAGAACTATTATCGATCGTAGAGGTACTTAGAGCTTAGAGAATACCGGTACCTACTACTTGATCACAAGGTAATTATACTTACAGAAAATAAGAATCACACCTAAGATAAATGTCAAACTGAATGTCACGCACGCTGGCGATGGTTCGTAGAAGCATTTGCACCCAAATTACACTCTTGATCTACTGGATCCTGACTAAGAAGCTGTTCTGGAATACTATATAACCGATGAAGATATGGCCGAAATGTACTGCCTCAATATGCCTCAGCATAGCGATAGTGACAAGGGATTATATCCTCAAACATCAATTAAAGGACAATCAACTCAGAAGAGATGCACTTAAGAAGACAGGTTTTGCCAAATGACTATTTCATGTGGGCGGGAAATCTTACAGCCTTATATGCTACAAAAACAAAATATGCGTTCCGTCAACTCTACAGAAACTCACAGTACAATGGTACCACATGTACTTATGTCATCTCGGTAAGACCCATACCAAAGAGACAATACGACAGCACCTATGGTGGCCCAAACTACGCAAACAACTAACGACCTACTGCAAAACATGCAACATCTGTCAACTGAGCAAGAGTCAAAGTAAGAAGTACGGACACCTGAAACGACACCATGGGATTGCCTATGTGTGGATCTCATAGGACCTTACATGATCTCAAGAAAAGGTCGCAAGGACTTAACCCTATGCTGTGTTACTATGATCGACCCAGCTACAGGATGGTTTGAGATTGCCCCTTGGTCCGAAAGGAGCAGTATCAAAATTGCTAACATAGTAGAACAACAGTGGTTTGCACAATAACCAAAACCTACACAAGTCACTTTTGACCGAGGATTTCCGTAGAATGTTGGATGATGAATACCACATCAAAACCAAACCGATCACTACCCGTAACCCACAGGCAAATGCCATAGTGGAGAGGATACACCAAGTAGTGGGCAGTATGATATGAACCCACGAGGTACAACATAGTACCAAAGAAAACCCCTGGACCGGTGTATTTGCTGCCGTACGTTCCACTTATCATACTACTCTTCAAGCTATGCCTGACCAGCTGGTATTTGGTAGAGACATGATATTTAACGATCAACACAAAGCGAACTGGGAACACATACATAGTAGGAAACAAGCTAGAATAGCTAGCAACAATCAGCACAAAAATGCTAAGAGAATCAAATACGATTGGAAAGTAGGAGACAAGGCCCTACTAGAAAACAATAAGTCCAACCTGCATAAATACAAACAACCACGCGATGGACCATTTATCGTTTGTCAAGTACACTGTAATGGTACCTTAACAATTCAACGTGGACCAGTACTCAACAGACTCAATATTTGTCATGTTAAGCCTTACCACGCTGATGCTGCTGCATAAACATCCTACATACTAGATCGCTGGAGGTGAGTTGCGAGACTTTCGTGATATGACAATCAACCGTAGTACAGACGGACTGTGATGAAATGATGTCACAGACCAGGACAGACGTGATCACATGGACAGACAAGATCACGACATGACGTCATCAAGCAGACAGACGCAAACGTGCAGTGATGCACTGCGTTCATGCAAACGCTGACGTCACAAGCGAAGCGTATTGAATTCCACTTCGCAGCAGGAACACAATGTGTCATGATGGAACACAGTGATGTGCCAACTAGGCACCTTCCAATTGGCTGCCTCAGGGAGTTTGGTTCACATGTTAAAACCAAACTCCATTGGAATCCAAACTCTAAGTAGATCTTCTGTAGTATCCCGTACTGCAATTGGGTCTTGAAGACAAATTTGTGAATTGTTGGGTATTTTTGTAACTACCTAAAATAGATCATAATTTTTTCACTCTAACAAACTTTTTTTTTTTTAATATTTTCACCTTCTTTTCAATATTGCTGCCAGCATAGTGCACATAGTGAGTATCATTATTGCTTTGCACATTTGGAGGTGTAACATATTGGTTCTGTTTATGGTTACCTCTGTAACATGCAGCAAGTCCTAGGACATTGGTAGATGACATTGTTGATCAGTGTTATTTTAATTTATAAAGTGTGACAAATGAAAAATTTGTTTCAATAAAATTTATGAAAATGTTGAAGAAATTTTTGCGGCAATTCAAATTTAAAAAGTCAATGGTATGCTATTGAAAAATTGTGTACTAATGGTACCATTGTGATGTAAGTAAATTGTAATGGATTTTTTTATTGTAGTGAAATTAAATTTGAATCTTCGGAATGTCAATTTTGAATTATATAATGATATTTATGGACAAAAAGCATTTATTTTCACATATCTGCACAATATATTTGAAAAATATATGCTCATTTGTGTGAGTTGGATCTTTTTTGAATTATAACATAGCAAATTGCTTCTGGTCTCTTTTTGCCGTTTTTGTCTATTCTATGCAAATCACTACCAATTTGAACTACTAGTAGGTAAACAAGATTTTTTTTAATTTGTCTTTTTCACTGGAATATCAGTCAATTTTTATCAAGTGCACATGGATAGGACACTTTAAATATATTCAAGACTCTGAGCACTGGCCGAGTATGTTAAACAGTACCTGACTATCCAACATACTTGAATTTCCATACTAGAACTCTGGAAGAAAATTTTAACTCCAGCCTGGCAAGATAAACCAAAACTTGAATATAGCTAATTATCAAATTGCCAGCATGACATTCTATTTTTGTCCTGTACATTACAAAATCGCATAGGTTTAATACTGGTATGTGTTAGCATTATTCTGAGCACCGGTGGGGTATTTTCAGTACCTGAATATCCAACATACTTGAATATCAATACTGGTACTAAGGCAAATTTTTTTAGCACTGGCCTGTCAAGTTTGGCACTAACTTCCAGATAGCCAATTAAGGAAACACCAGCACAGTATTTCTTTTTTGTCCAGTACAATATAAATTTCATAAGTTTCAACCCCAGTACATACTAAAGTAACCAAGACTCTTTAACAAGAGTTTTTACTCAACCGCCAACGATGCAACCTCCCGACGA
>WKLE02000019.1:0-15490 GCA_014885115.2 Asterionellopsis glacialis
CATGCAAATCCCATGCTACAGTTGCAACGTCATGGATATTGCTTGACAACAATGAAAGATTTGCTGTGGCGAGGTCAGCAGCAGCGCCAGTTTGTTGTCCGTTGGTGGTGGTATTACCATCCTTCAGTTTCTTTTGTTGACCTTCATCGACACAGTCTGAAACGAAGGCAAGTGTCCTACAAATAAGTTGTACTGCACCTCGAAGGAATCGATGAGTCAAGGGACGTAAAATAAAGTCAGGTTTCCACAGTAGTAACAAAATGTCATGCAACTCCTTGAAGAATTCAAGTTCAAACGCAGCACTACCATCATTATGATGAAAGTCAAGATTTTTGCTGCCGCCTTTTTCTCCTCCTGTGAAAACCTTGGCAGACCAACCTTCCATTTTCACTCGTTCAATCGCCATATTTAAACGATTACAGCATTCTCCGTATCGAAGTTGATAGTAGATGGGTAAACTCCATTTTTTAGAAAAATCCGATGTGGTTGGATGGCAAAAAATACGATTTTGTATCTTTTTGATTTTGTCTGGTGATATAGATGGTTGAAAGTACAAATGGTCAAGACCGCTACTTTTTTCATCATCGTCATTCTCCACAACCGCAACCTTTTCTTCTTCTTCGTTATTCTTTGTTGCTCCTTGATTTTGTTGTTGTTCTTTCAAGATACTATTGGCGAGATCCGCAAGAAAGGAATCAAAAGATGTATAATTGGCTTGCAAGACACTCGCAATACCCGGTGAAAAGATTGCCATCTTGATTGCTGGATCTGCCATTAAGGCTGTGGCAATAGGTACCCATACACCTGCTGTAACAAGATCAATATCTACAATTTGAGTTTCATCATCATCATCTCCATTCATTGTGGGTGTTGTTGTATTATCGTTTGTGTTGTCGTTTCTGTCGTCATTATCATTCATGGTAGATAAAAATTCAGCAGAGGTTAATACAGGACCATAGGTATGCGACACAGATTGAGCTGTATCTTGTAATAAGGAAAGTAAACCAGCACATTCACCACGTGCACCACCTTGATCTAACCGTCCCATGGATAAATTAGATCGAATCAAGGGCATTATTGCAACACGTGCAAATAAACTTTCCACGTCCTTTCCTTTTCCCAACATCATTAAGCCACGAATGCAATGTTCAATCACAAGTAAATCCTACAGGAAAAAGAGGAGACAGAAAGAGTCCACGTTGAGAAAACCCAAAAGAGCTGGAAACCACGACCATAACTTGACCATGACTAAAAAAATCGTACCTCTTTTTTCTTGTCCGAATCATTGGCTTCCACATTATGTTTTAAATTTTTCAATGCATCTTCCAAACGACGCATTAATTTTAAATGTGTATTACTTTCCAATCGTCGAATACGTGGTGCTAATTTCATTAAAAATTGTGCTTGTTCGGTATCATCTTCCAAGGAAACTCTCATGGATGGTAATTTGTTGTTGGTACCAGTCGTAGTGGTAGACGTCATAGCATTCGTGTCAGTAGTCGTAGTACCACCAGTCATGAGAGAGGATGAAAATTGAGTTGTACTCGATTCCAAATCTTGAATCAAACATAAAGCTGCATGGGCGGACCGTTCTAACGAACATACTTCATCCAAAGTATGCGTCGAGGATCCTACGGTTGCTGTATTACTTGATTTCTTAATGTTCGATTCCGAAACAATTAAATCTTGATACCGGTCGGCACAGTCTAATGCATTATCAATTCTACGTTTTTCCATACGTATAGCATTTCCCACAGTGACTAAATTTTGCAATTGTTTCAAGTTTTGAACGTCCGTACTTTCGGCAGCCGATAAGACTGGATGAAGAGACGTCAATAAGGCATGCAAATCTGGGGGAAGAGTCGATAAGGACGATCCAATATGTAATAAATTTTGTCCCGATTGAGATGTTGCTAATTTTTGTGTCAAGGCTTGTGAATGTTGATTCGATTGTTCACGTAAGTATTCTAATTTGGATTCCAATGCGGATGTTGATATTGCCATAATATCGCCTCCAAGCTCTTCTTCCTCCATGTCTTTGGCAAAGGGATCTGCTACTACATCGATACCAGCAGCAGCAGCAGAAGCAGTCATTGTTATTGAGATATCAATCAATCAAGAAAAATGGTTCAGTGGTTACAATGCCAGAATACAATGACAGATATAAACAAACTTATCCTCTATCAATGACAGAAGACAAGAGTAATGTTTCTACTACAATCTACAGAGCAACTGTCGTCAAAAACAAGCCCACAATCCACAATGCCTCTCTGCATGGAGATGGCGGCTCTTCTAAACGAAGTCTTTCAGAGGTGTAGCAATGCTCCCTTTTTCTGCTTGGCTCTTTGGGCGAGACAAAGATCTTTCACGTACAAATTCCTACTGGACCATCTACCAGAGTACGAGTACAAGAGGAAAGTGGAAATAATAATACTGCATAATAGCAAACCAAAAACCAAAGAGCACGCACCAACCCAGCCTCCCCAGTTTTTCTGCGACTCTCCCCTAAATTTCAATGAGTTAAATAGGTGTTTCTATCAGTACTAAGGCTCAGGTTATAATTCGAATTAGGTTCTGAGCTTCTTTGCTTTCCTACCAAGAAAAATCCATCCTCTGTGTGAGGAAAGCAAGCGGGTTTCAGAACAAGACACGAGCTAATAAACACTGCTTGCTGTCTCAGCCCATCAAGTATCTACAGGGACCTCTAAGAGAGAACTCTCAGCGAGATACAGAAGCCGAAGATGAATGACACGCTGATTGTTTGTTGTCGTGCTAAAAATTAAAAAAAGACCAAGAGACGGATCAAAGCATCGTACCCCCAAATTACAAACAATTTCTGTAGTATTGTGAGGCTTATTCAATACATACTACGACATAGGAGTCCGTATAAAGTTACAATCATGAGAAATCTTACAATTGTAGGAGAAAAACGTCGATCTGTCAAGATTGACGACAATATTAACAACGGTTGTAGTATTGTCGATTTATGTCATGTTCCAAATGATGGAGATGGATTGCATCATCATAGTGAAGATGAGGATGATGTAGCTGTATTGTTAACTTCCAATGGATTGTTAGTGAAAACAGCAGCAGCATCTGCCACGAATGATAATTATGAAAACAATAACAACAATAGTACTTTATGGGTTTGTCATTTGGATGAATTTTGTGAAGAAGAGGATGCTGCACAAGGTCAACCGAAGAAGAATGATTGGTTTGATGTGACCTATGTGGATGCTATTGATTCGATTGTATGTTTATCCTACAGTGGTGCTATTGTCGTTGTATCACCGTCAACAGGACAGGGAGAATTAGTAGGTGAATTTGAACATGGATTAGAAACGGGTAAATGGAGTCCAGATGGTGAAATATTAGTATTAGTTACCATGACAGATGCAGATGAACCAGAAGAGATGCAAGAGGACGGTGATGGTACTTCTTTCCCTCCAAAGAATAGTGTACTTTTAACCATGAATGGACAGTGGGAAGTATTGGCAGAAGTAACGTTAGAACGTCATGTATCTGCCAAAGACAAACAGCAAAAGCCACAAGAAAACCCTCAATACTATGATGTATCTGCATGTTGGCGTCCTGATGGGACTTTGATTGCAGTAAGTACTGTAGATGCATCGGATGATGTACGCCGAATTCGTACGTATCAACGTGATACATTAGAATTACAAAATGTAGGTCGGTCCCAAGATGGAAGTGGAAAAGTAGTACCCAACCTTGTAAGTTCCGCAGGCTTGGCATGGGCCAGTGGTGGATGCTCCCATGTTTTGACGAGTGTCCAACGAAAAAGTAAAAAAACAACACAAGTTGTATTCTTTGAACCCAATGGATTACGTCATCGTGAATTTGTATTACGGGGAAAGTCCTCGGAGATGCAAGTGAAGGGTTTGTTTTGGAATGTTGGATCAGATGTATTGGCCGTATGGATCCAAGACTTGGAATTGTTACAAGATAAAATACAAGTCTGGCATCGATGCAATTATCATTGGTATATGAAACAAGAGTTGTGCTATGATGCTACGAAAAACGTTCAAGTGACCTGTGTGAAATTCCACGAAGAACAACCCTATGTATTATTTGTAGGTTTGACGTCAGCTTCTGGAGAAGAATTGACATGGAATGAAATGGAATTTCGTTGGGATCCCAGTACAGTTGGGTATTCTATATCAGCCACCAATTCGAACAGTTGCACAGGTATATCTGTGGATGGGTGTATAGTAAACGTGACACCTTTGGAAAAAGCATTAGTACCACCACCCATGTATGCAGCTAGTTTAGCCTTACATTGTCCTATCCGAAATGTAAGCTTTGCTGCTTCTGATGCGGCCACAAGTAGCAGTAATACCATTTCCTTTGTGGTACAAACATCCGATGGCATGTTGACATTATTTCAAAATGGTGGTGGCGGACCAAGTGATTTAATTGCTAAATTTGAAAAACCGTCTGTGGTATGTAAAGTCGAGAATTGGAAAATTCATAATAATACTAATGATGATGATGTCCAATCATTGCGGAATTTGCTGGTAATGAAGGAAGTAACATCATCATCAGGAGACAAAAAGACGTTACATTTGATTGCAGTTGCCCCTGCAGATGCCAATCAAGAATGTGAACGATTGGTAGAAATCACAGTAGATTGGGAATGTGGCAGTGGCGGTGAAATCAATCAAGATGCAACCGCGACCATTACAAATACGATACTACTTGAAGGACGAGTACTTACTATGGTAACTTGGTCGGACCATCCAATGGATGGAGCTTTGTTACAACTGGTAGATGGTACCTTACTTGAGTACACTCCTCCGTCTGAGGATGGTAATATCGGTGGTGGTGGTAGTGTGTTACCATCAGATGCGGAGCCTTTATTAGAACCATGCTCTTGGTTGGCAGCCTTAAAGGATGTATCCGATTATGACAATGGCGCTGGACATCGTACACGATTGGTAATTGGAATGACACATCAATCAAGATTATATTGTCATGATCGATTATTGGCAGATGCTGCATCATCCTTTGTCTTGTCAATCCCACACAAATTTTTGTGTTATGCTACAGCAGATGCTCATTGTAAACTACGGTTCCTACCCCTAAGTGAATTAGTGAACTTTGATCCGTTCATGGGATCGGATGAGAATCATATGCTAGAAGGATATGAACCACGTAACGTAGAACGCGGAACAAGATTAGTGGCTGTATTACCCAAACATCCAGATGCTATCTTGCAAATGCCACGAGGGAATATGGAAGGAGTGTATCCTCGTGCTTTGGTGTTACCCTATGTCATGTCCAAGATTGAAAGCGGTAACTATGGCAAAGCTCTTACTGTTATGAGACGCCAAAAAGTTGATTTGAATTTAATTGTGGATTTGAATCCTACACACTTCTTGGAGCATGGAGTATGGTCATTCCTCGACCAAGTGAAGAAAATTGATTATTTGAATCTTTTCATCGCAACACTACAAGATATTAATATTACACAATGGAAATATCAAGTCCCAGAATGGTTTAGATCGAAATCAAATAATGACGACGAAGAGGAAGGCGTTGCTACTAATAGTAGTGACTTTGACTACACAACAAAAGTTAATCAAGTTTGTCAAAAGCTTCGTGATATTATGATCCAAGCCGAACGAGATGGACAAACAAAGGGGGGTAGAATAATTTCTGATGGTCATTTCCTTCTTCCTATTTTGTCTACCTTTGCCAAGGAAAACCCTCCACAACTTGAGGCAGCATTATCTCTCATTCAGACAAATGCGATTGCAAACCAACCTTCTGGTGGAAGGAAGCCACCTCTGTTTTCTGAAAAAGCCCAAAGTTCTATTCAATATCTGGCTTTCCTCGCAAATTATGAACTTTTGTTTGACACAGCCCTTGGGATGTATGACTTTGATTTGGCACGAGCTGTGGCTCGTAATTCTCAAATGGACCCGAAGGTCTATCTACCACTTTTGAAACGATTAAAGAGTCTACCAGAAATCTATGCACGATACGAGGTTGATTTACGATTGAAGCGCTACGAATCGGCCTTATCTAACCTTGCCAAATCTGGGGAGCAGAATGAAAGTTTGGAAGGGGCAAGCCCATCATGCGATGACGATGTCATTTTTGGCAATGGTCTAGAACAGTGCATGTCACTGATTGAACAACATAAACTCCACCGACTGGGTCTTGAGCTGTTTGGAGACCAGAGTGCCTCGCGTGAGCGCATTATGAAGTCTCTTGGTAACCGACTTCTTGACGAAAGGCGACCCGAAACAGCACTGTCAGTTTTCCTTGCCACAGAGCCAAAAGACGTTGAAGGAGCCAAGCGAGCCGCTAGAGCTTGTGGAGATTGGAGATCCTTCTTTACACTGTCGATGGAGCAGACTGACTCTGAAGATTCGAAAGCACAAATGGCACTTGCAGCAGCCGATATTGCCGAGGAACTTTCAAGTGGTCTAAAAGGAAACTTTGCAAAGCGTGATCGGTATGCCTTTGCTGCCCGAATTCTTCTTGATTATTGTGATGATGTGATTGGTGCAGTCGATATGTTTATCTCAGCTCAAATGTGGAGTGAGAGTCGCCGTGTTGGTTGTCTTCACTCTCGCCAAGACTTGATGAAAAAGTCTATTGATTCTGCCATGTCTTATGCTCAAGTCTGCCTTTCTGAATTTGAAGAACAAGCTGTTGCATTTACAAAAGCCAACAAGAGGTACGCCCAAGTCCTTCAGATCCGAAAAGAAGCAGTGCGTGAGGGTGATGCTCTTCCCGGTGATTTAGATCATGATGCAGCTGACGAAACCGGTAGTCTCTTTTCGATGGCATCGAATGCATCCAATACAAGTTTAGCAAGTAATTTGAGTGGAAGTAGTGTTGGGAGTGTTGCTAGTACTTCTAGTGTAATTTCTGTTACGCGTACCGCTACAAGCAACTTTACCTTAACCGGTGCCGAGCATGACATCAAACACAAATCTAAATTTAACAAGCTTGGAAGAGATAAGAAGAAGAAGAAGAAAAAGAAATCGGGAAAGAAGAAAATGAAGCCTGGCAGTCCCGAGGAACTCAAGTTTGTCATTGGAAACATGAAGGAAAATTGTATTTTTGATGATACACGTGACGTGATTGCTGAAACGATCGAATTCCTAAGTCAGGTTGGAAAAATAGCATTTGCACGAGAGTTATTTGATGGATATAACCAGTTGAAGAGCGAAATTGCATCATCGCAAAAAGACAGGATCGAAAAGGCGATTACTGAGCAAGTAGAGGCAGAAAAGCTAGCGCGTAGGGAGGGACAAAAGGAGCACGACAAAATCGTTTTGCCAGTGGAAGCCGAGGTGGATGCCTTGTGCTGCGCGGAGTTACCAGTAGCGATCCAGGATTTGTTTGCATTCCTGTAGTTTAGTAGAAATTATTGTCTTGAATGATTTAAACGACTCTTTAGTACTCTGCCCCCCTACTGCTAGATATAACGGACTGACCCAACCGCTGACAGCTTTACACCATAAACTTATCACTATAAATTTGTATTTCAGCTTGTAGTTTTCAGTTATTCTACTATATGAGTGGCCTTAGTCTTTTGCGGGTGGAAGGAATCCCTTTATTCGTACCTTCTCTTCATGGACGTATGTTAGATCCAAAAGCCCACTCGGAGGAGTAATGAATATCTTTTTTTCTTTCAAATCTACACGAGGTACAATTTGTGGTACCAGTGGGATCAAAACCATTTCGTCTTTCCATGAAGCTGTCCCTCCTAGCCCCCTTGGTAAAACAACTTCTAGCATATCTTGACCTAACCCTGGGATTGGACACATCTCCGACCCAAGTACAACTCCGTATACATTGCCTACAAAACTTCCACCTAAAGCTTCCGAGCTAGGATCATTTTCATCCTCTATGTACCCTTCTTCGATGAAAACCTCTAAGTCTACCAAGTCTGTCACAAGGTATTCATCTGATTCAACTGCTTTTGGGCGTTCTTCTTGTCGTGCGTAAAGGACAGAACCACGTAATTTGTTGGCAGCATCGCGATCTCCAATTCCAGCTAGCTCAATCAAATATTCATTATCCATTCGATGTCTACCACTTAAGAGGTCAACCGCTCGTGGTGATCGCCGATTATATGGTTTTAAATGGCGAGGTCCTGGTTCACAGAGTCGTTCTGGAAAATCGGTCACAGATGCAATTTTAAGTAATCCCTTCACTCCATGTGCACCGATGATTGTACCTAATTCTGTATATCCAAAGGTTGTCGGATCGTTCGGATCAATTGTTTTCGTATCTGGAAATTCAAATTTGTTCCGTTCTCGTGTTTCACTTCTTTCTCGTTCACTGAGCGGGATGGCGGTATTACGACGTTTTGCCTTTTCCAATTCCAGTTCCTTCAATTTGTTTTCGGACTCGGCAATCATAGCATCCATCGGATCCTGGGCAAGATTGTCCGTCTTTGAGAATTTTGCATACTTATTCTTCTTTTTTCTACGTTCTTCTTTCTCATCAGGTACGCCATTCGAATCCCTCTGTCTTCGTGCTGACAGCGTAAATGATTCCAACCGTTGTAGAGAACTAGAATGATGTCCTGACGAAATCAAAGAACACGACCGTTGAAAGCCACACAGAAACCAAATTAATGTGAGATGCAGATTTATCCTGATAATCGAATTGGAACAGCGCATTTCCTTTTATGCACTGAAGTGTTCGATCTGTATGGTGATTATACGGATGCAGGTACTAAAAGACCTCTAGTCATGTCTAACACGCTAGAAGAGAACAAAAAGAATTTTTGCTTTTGTCATGTATTCCTTCGCCACTTCGGACCTCCGCAGAATGCAAAGCAAGTGCTGAAGTGATGTGTGTGTGCGTTATTGCGTCATCTCATCTTTCTCTTTTCGATTTCAAGGGTTCAGGCTGCTCTGGTTTACAGATGGACAGACGGTTTGCTTTACTTAAAAGTCCTGGGTGATGGGGTTGGGGTTAATTCGAAACTCTGGGGAGAGGTGGGCCCTGCCCCGCCTGCCGCGGTCGTTCGTTTTCCGCCTTCTTGTACTGTGACTGACGTAGAGTTCAATTAGTGGAATTCAAAAAATAATGTTCCGACGTTACTGTAGACATTTTCAAATGCGCCGCCGCCGCCGCGGGAATACAAGCTTCCATCTTATCAACCAAAAAGCCAAATTTGGATACCTTTGTGATACCCCAACAATGGTATCCACTCCTTCCAAACATGCTATCAAATCGGATACTGAAAGAACCGATGTACTTTGCGCACCCATTAGACCAGTATATTCGGTAAGGAAGAAGACTCGTTTTTCAGCATTTCCAAGTCCAAATCTTGGTAACATGCCTCCATCCAGCTATTGGAAAGGGCATTATTATCCAGAGACCATTGTTGAAGGACAATTTGATGATGCACTTGAAGAAAGTCCGTGCCTTGCTGTCACAAATGCAGACGGATCAGCGGTAAAAGAGGTTGCCAATTGCAGCCATCAACTTGAGAAGGTGAATGGTGGATCACCCGGTGGTTATTCTAAAGCGGCTTCTTCCGTGGAATCTGGGAAAGGTACCCAAACAAATACAACGGTGGATAAATACAGAGAAAAAAAGAAAGCAGCCGAAATCAATGGATTAAATGATTCAGAAGTGAATTCAATGGTGACTCCAGCGCGCGTTTGGCGTCCTGGAAATAGAAAGTCCTTGATTTCTGACCCTCTATTTTCATCACCTGAAGAAGACTCTTCAACGATTCCAACGTCTACGGACACATTCTCCATATTTGGTTGCAGTCTTAAAAATGTGCCTTCGGCCTTTTCCAATACTTCTTTTGACACATGTCGCCTCTCTAATGAGCGCCATATTTTAGGAAACATTTCCGGAAATACCAACGCGCCGCCGACTACTCATGGATCCGGTGTCGTTTGTGTTGCTCTGGGCAGTTTCCGATCTCCGCTACCCGCTGCAAAACTGTCAAATACGGAGGCTAAAGCAAACGAAAATGGGGAATCACTCGAAAGGCACGCAACTTTGGACAACGCCTCGGAGAAGGAAAACGAACCAGAAGGAAAACATATATTAATAAGCGAAGACACATCCAAAGCTCTACTACAGGAACTTGCTTTTCCAGAAGCTGCAAAGTACAGTGGTATCAGTGATGTGGATTATCCTAGAACCGAACATCCAAGCAAAGAAAATATCATAAATAGTCGCCGTTTCGCTGATAGGCCATGCAAATGTACAAAAAGTCGCTGCTTGAAGCTTTACTGTGATTGCTTTCAGCGTGGCCTTCTCTGTGATGGTTCGGTCTGCATGTGTATCAAATGTCAAAATACGGAAGAGCATTGTACACCGATGGGAGCAAGAACGAAAGCAATAAAAGTTGTTTTCTCTCGTCGTTCGGATGCATTTGAAAAGAGGGTAAAAAAGGAAGGAGAAGGTTGTTCCTGTAAAAAAAATCGGTAAGTAGTACGAAAGGGATCATGAAAAGCTGGTATACATGTCATCAACACTAAAAAAAAGCACTTTCTGTCATACGTGCCTCTTACAGGTGTCTGAAGTTGTACTGTAACTGCAAATGGAGTCAAGTTTTATGTACGAAAAAATGCAAATGCATGGATTGTCATAACACGGTCGGCGCTGCAGAAAATTCAAAAGTTTCCGACACCGACTCATATAATGCATCAGTGACAGCTGATGATGAAGCTATTCAAGCAACACCAATCAAGTTGGAACATATCTAGAATGAACCCCACCATGTGCAGTGGAAGAGGTCTAACTCTATATTACCATGATTTTCATGCACTTCGTTTTTCAATAGTATAGTCGTATGTCACGCGATGAGGATCAAAGAAAGTAGAGCACGTCTTTTTATCGAACACTTGAGACAAAACGTAAAGTTTTTTAATAATAATTTTAAGTTACTCCGACTACTTGGACAAGTTTTAGGACTTGGTAATGTGGAGCTTTCCTCCCCTCCCGGGTTTGAGTTTGATTTAAAATAATTGTATCAAACTTTAACGTCCAAACTTGTCCAAGACTTCTTGCGCAAGGCGAATGTCTGCCTGAACTTTTTTCCTTCTGTAGAATTGGCATGAACATCCATCACCAGTGCACATGATATCGGTATGAACAGTTCCATGAATCCGC
Organism: Asterionellopsis glacialis; assembly: GCA_014885115.2. Taxonomy (NCBI): domain Eukaryota; phylum Bacillariophyta; class Plagiogrammaphyceae; order Rhaphoneidales; family Asterionellopsidaceae; genus Asterionellopsis; species Asterionellopsis glacialis. The sequence goes on from WKLE02000019.1 coordinate 11,131, forward strand.
TGGGCTGCGGCCCAGAGGTCGGCATAGCGAAGCTCGGCTTCTCGGAGTACTTCCAGCTTTTCCATATATATTTCAGCCTCCCGTGGAACACAGTACTTACACAAGTATCCCTGCTTTGAATCCATACTTGCCTTGCAACCGAGACATGTTGCAGTTTTGACAGCAAACATCATTAAGCTACCCTTCCTTGCTGTTGGGGTTGGAATAAAGATCTTACGGGTATGGTCACCTTGAAGCAACTTCTTCTGGACGTCATCAATGATCGGTTCGAATATTCTTGTGAGAGGCCTAGAAAGCTGATTTGTCAAGTACTAAAATAGCAAAGAAAGTAAAAATGCCATGCGTTAGATTCATATTGTAGCAAATAGCATTTCATGCCACCAAAGATCGGTCATTCGACTTACCCATTTACAGTCAATAGGCAAATTATTTTCCAAAACATAAATCGGGTCCTCCGCCTTTTCGAAATTTGCAGCTCCTTTGGCTCCTGTTATGATTACATAAGGAACACGATCACCCATCTGCGGTGCTGAACCAGCATCGCGCTTCTTCATTCTTGCGGCAAGCTCAACGTGAGCCTGCTTCATCTTGTAGTCCTCCTTCTTTCCACCCAGCCCTAGGGCGTATTCTGCTCCCTTGTTCAAACTTTTGGTGATTACTAGACGTGAAATATCCATTTTATTTTGGAGCAGATCCGCAATTTGAGACTTCACGTAGTCAATAGCACCAGGCACATCTTGACCAATAAGAATCTTGTCAAGTGAGGTTTGAATGACTTCTCTCACCAATGCACAGTTATCACGACGGACGGTTTCAAGACCCTTTTGATCCATATAATCATACTTATCAGGATTGGTCCACATGAGTCCAGCGTATCGCTTTTTATTCATGAGCAAGTAGGGAAAGTAGACCTTTTCAAACTCCAACAGAATTGGATTGGGGAAAATTTCGGATGCTTTTTCTGCAGCTTCAATCGCCAAAGGGAAGGTTTCCTTAACAGATTTGGGACCGAACTTCACCATGACTGAATCTGTGTCACCATAGACTACTTCAGCATCATGTTCATATCCATTGGCAATTGTATACTTAGACTCCACAAACTCCTTAGTTTTTTCAAGTAGCTGTCGACCATACGAAGTGACAGATGAGGCAATGGGAAGACATGGGAGTTGACCAACCGCTGCTCCAGTGAAACCGTACACCGAGTTAGCTGAAACCTTAAGTGCCAGTTGTCGACCATTCTGTACGGCCTTTTCGAATTCTGTGGGAGCATTCTTCATGTCCTTTTTGGCTCTCTTACGTGCAGCCAATAATTCTCCCAAAATAGTAGGTAAAATACCCTTCTTCACATGTGAATGTACAAAGACGTAGCCATTTTCACTTTTCTTGTACTGACTAGGATCAAGCTTACTTACATCCTTGGGACTTACCAAGGTGGAGTAACATAAGTTATATGCTTGCATAATGGAAGGATAAAGCGATGCAAAATCCAAAGTGGCAATAGGTTCTTGGTAGTACGACTTGATAGGATCAAGGACGGTAGCTCCTTCATATCCTACATCATCACCACCTGCACCAGACTTTTTGAGTGTGGGTACCAACAAATTTTCATTCATACACTTTCTTAAAATCATGGAAAAAACCTTGATTTGCTGTCCTCTTGTAATGAGGAAGGACACAGGGACACCCGTCACACGTGCCATTTCCACGTAATTCACCAACACACTCAGCTTATTCATGAGCCGCTGTGGTAGCAATGCATCCTTAAGACAGTAGGTTGCTAGACGGTGACGGTCTTCATCACTCCCATTTTGTAAATCTGAAATGATGGAATGATGAACATCTTCCTTTTGTTGTCCTAGGAAATCAGCACAAACACTATTCAGGGTGTAGGAGCTTAACTTGTGATTACGTTGCATGTATGGTAACATATCAAAAATGACACGCCCATCAATGGTAGTTTCTACGTTCGCTCTTCGACCGTAGGCTGCAGATTGAAACATAGTTTCCTTCATTTTGGCAGGAGTGTTTCTAATACGTCCCCATTGACGGAAAGCTGCCATGCCTTTACCAGCTGAAGTTTTCTGTTTGCCCAAGGTATCGGCACGATCCAGTAGATAGGGAATATCGAAATTTTGGACGTTATATCCTGTAATGATATCAGGATCACTGGCCTGAAGAAATACTCGCCATTTCAGCAACATGTCTTCCTCTGTGTCACTCGAAATGACTTGTGCCCCCACAATGGGGAGACATCCCTTGAGCGTAAAGACATTCTGAACGATGGGCTCCGTTTTCTGACCGTACACACTCACAACGTTGGCAATTTGAATAACAGGGTCCTTCTCGGCTTCCGGAAAGTGTCCCTTGCGCCCTTGACACTCAATATCTGTAGACAGGACACGTAGGGGTGCAATCTTATTCCATTCACCTTCCGACTTGCGAGGAATAATATCATTATATGTGACATCCACTTCCAATTGACAATGAGTCTGTTTTTGAGATTCATCACTACGGATGCGATAGGTGGCCTTGGGGAGAGAAAGCCATCCAGCACCGGATATATCTCTGTCAATCATGTAACGAAGTACGAAGGGTACATTACATTCAAATGGTTGATAAATAGCTGCAGTGTTTGCGGCATCGTCCCATCCCGTATTATTAGCATTATTCCCTCCCACTGGATTCACACCAGGAAGGTCAATACCATCTTCCATAATGCGCTTGAGCGTAGGTACCATGGTGGGCATGGCTACATGGACCTTGAAGAATTTAGTGTGAGGCGTATCATGACCCATAATACTCTTTTTGTTTGATACATATGTAACACCGTGACAATAGGCAGCCTGATCCTTGTTATCACCTCGTGCTGATGACGCGAGTCTTCCATTTAGGATATTGCGAATTTCAGCTTTATTTTCTTCGGTATCTTCAAACTCATGTCCGGGGGGCAAAGCAAAGTATCCATAGGGTGTAAAGCCATGGATAAAGACAGCCACTGAGTTTCCTGTCTCATTCACTCCAAAGACCCGAATAACAGGTACCTGACCCGTAGTAGATCCAACTACCTGTTTCTTCGGATTAGGATTCTGTTCCAGAGGTCTACCTCCAATCATATCAATGTCGAGCCATTGCAAATTAAGATCGGACTCTTCTACATTAAATGCTTCCTTGGGGACGTCAGGGCGTTGCCAACGTTTTCTAAGAGTTTCAGGTAGATCTTTATAAAGAATAGCAGCTTCTTCGTCAAAATTTTCACCATGTTCAGGCATTTCTTGTTCCATGGATGTTATCTGATCATCTTCAAAGTCTTCTTCGTGAAAGAGGTCGCCTGTTTCTTCATAATCTCCATCTTCAGCACTGCCTCCACCACGGATACGCTTTGGAGATGTACCTTTGCTGTTGTTGGTCTCCTCGTCTAAGGAAGATCGTTTCAATGACATGGTTTGTTGGCAATAACACTCGTTGCGTTGTGCTCTTTTCTTTTGTGTCTTTGCTCGGTTGTCGTTGTTGTGGAGGAGGTGCAATGTTTTTGAATGTGTCGTGCCTTCTTGCAGAGCTGCGGGTGTAGCCCAAAAAATAGGACACCAAAGGGTTTCTTGAAAATGGCGCGCCAATTTTTCATTGTGCGCAATATCATGCGTGAAAGTAGATCGCATCATGAGGACATTCTAGAAAAAAAATGATTCAAATGACTCAAATCAAAATTTTAAATTTCCCATTGAGAACGGAAAGAAAGGTTTTTTTCGCCAATGACAGGTTTCATGTTTCATGTTTCATGTTTCATGTTTCATGTTTCATGTTTCATGTTTCATGTTTCATGTTTCATGTTTCATGATTCATGTTTCATGTTTCATGTTTCACTCTATAAAATCCTACCTCAAGCGAGAAGTGCCACGGCAATCAGATAATCTTGAAATGAAAATGAAAGAATAAGGAAATTCTTCACAGATCTGAAACATGTGGTGCAATTCTACCTGCAAGATTTGTCAAGATAATTTTGATTACTGTCTGTGCATTCGGGTCAAAATTGTACAAGATTATTGTTTTAGGGGGGAGCATAACTGCATCATTTTGAATTATGGATGTGCTAGAATATCTTCTTATTGTTGAACCAGAATGTGACAATAACTAGAGTTTGTAGCAACACAAGAATTTGAAAGAAAGGATGGACAGTGGACAGTGCCAGCAGAAGAAAGATACAGCTCAGCAGAGCAATTGCTGTATGACGCAGAGTCTAATTTGGTTTCAAATTTTGTAATCAAGCAGAGCAAAAATAAGAAGTTAGCAGAAATAAGGGTTTGTTTTGATTATCTAGTATCTAGGAGAGTGAGGAAGGCAGAATTACTTTTTTGCAACA
>WKLE02000019.1:15578-25879 GCA_014885115.2 Asterionellopsis glacialis
CTTGATGATAGATGTATGTCGTGCCGTTAAAAGAAATAAAAAATCAATTATATTTGTATTTCCGTTGTTGTACTGGAAACATACGTATTCGGATAGAGCATAATTACTATTTAACGGTTCAACAGTCCAGCGACAGTCACGAGTTTGTAATTCGGGATTAGAGTCACTTATTGTGTATGACATCATCCACGTACTTTCTACGAGTAGATACAAGAACAGAACAGCCTCGCGATACAAAAAAATTCGTCGGGTAGTAGTGTGCTCGCGAAGAAGATCCCCCTATTTTTTATATTCATCTGGGGTATCCATCCATCCTGAAGTTTACTTTGAGGTTCTCGTTTTTCCAGTATCCCTTGTACTGCGACCAGCGTAGATTTTCCAACTTTCTTTCAAATCTCTGTGCGTGGTTTTCCCACTGCGTCACATACTATCTACGACGTACCTGTTACCCTGGTACAAAGGGTCCTACCGTACCAGGTACCTACGTGACTCGTCCTTCAGTATTTGGGCTTTGCACCTGCTTTAATCACCAGACCACAACCGGACATGAGATTGAGGACTACGCGTTACAATCACCCAACACTATCATCATCCACATCTGACACTGCGACGACTGCAGAGGAAACTGTTGACTACGCCATGCCATCTTTTGGAAATCCCACCGATACAAGGAAAATCGATGAACTGCACATACAGTCATCATCTACCATCACTAAGCATCTCGAAGATGAAAATCGACGATTACGAGAACAACTACATAATTTGTTATTAGAAGTTCCAGGTAAAGCAGAATCATCTCTTTCGTCATCTTCCGCTGAACTTGGTCCAAATAGTTTCCGAAGAAAGGATAGTATTTCTCAACAACAGCCGCAACAACAAAGTGAAAAGGAAAAACAGTTGGAAGAAACTATAAAATCTCTAAAAGAAACAAATAAAAAACAATCTCATAATTTGAAAAAGTATAAATTGAAATTGAAGAAATCAAAAGAATCCATTACAAAACGTGACGTTGTTATTTCTCGATTAAAGAAACAACACGAAAAACATGAAAAAGAATTGAAGAGCAAAAGCAAAAGGTCATCAGCAACCAAAGCAGCAACTAAAACAACTGAAAAGTTAGAAGAACAGGTACAAAATTTAGTCCTTGAAAAACGGTTATGTGAGAACAGGAATCAAATTTTAACATGTCAAATTGATGCAAGTGAAGAACGTGAAAAGAAATTATTGCAAGAATTGGATTCCATTAGGAGACAGCAACAGCAACAACAAGAGGAGCAGCAGCAGGAACGACGACGACGATGTCACTCCGTAGCCGCGGGTACACGAACCACAAGTATGCCATTGGCATCTACAACAACAAATTTTTCATCCAATCCATCCTTCGAAGTATTACAACAACAGAATGATGTTCTTCAACTCAAGGAAGAATTAGAAAAGAAAATTGAACGAATAGTATTGTTAGAACTTGAATTAGAATTTTGTAATGAAAAGATTCAAGATTTGGAAGCTGAACAGGAAGAGGGCGATGATCAGTTTCATGAAACACATGAACAGGAAATTAATAATGGACATGACGACAATGAAGAATCGAGTTATGAGGAGAGTGATGAAGAAGAAGATTTAGGCGCAAATGCTCGTCAAGTATTTCTTACTCGATTTATGGATGTTTCTGTTGGAGAATCTCATGTTCAACTTCCATTCCGTCATCAGAACAACCAGTGAAAGGAAGATACTGTGAATCAAAAACCTTTTTATTGGTTGCCCTGTTGCCTTCTTTTGGTTTCCCACTTACACCAACTCCTTATTTACAATTTAATGTACACATTGCATAGAATACATGTTTACAGATATTTATGACAACTAATAATACATGCATAGGACTTTATACGAATATAATTTTACTTTTTAAACTTATCGTTATCATGTATCGTCAAGAGCCTGCTTGTTTTTTGGTCGTTTACTGCTCTTGTTGTAATTTAGCTTGTTTACTTGCTTGTAACAAACCTAGAAATAATGGATTAGGCTTCTCTGGACGTGATGTAAATTCAGGATGGAATTGGGCACCTACAAAGTAGGGGTGGACTGATTGTGGAAGTTCCACGACTTCCATACGTTCACCACTTTCATCAGTATTCTTACCAACAAACTTTAAGCCTGCTTCTTCTAGGTCAGGTACTACAGCAGGGTTTACTTCATACCGATGACGATGACGTTCCATAACCTTGTCACTTCCATACATTTTACGCGCCAAACTATCATCAAGTAATACCGTTTCTCTTGCACCTAAACGCATGGTACCGCCCATACGTTCACGATCACCTTCCGGCATAAAGATAACCACATCTTCATAATCTTCTAGAAGATCACCCTCGCACAATTCAGAACTATGTGCATTAGGACGATTCAAAACATTGCGTGCATACTCAATCACAGCTGCTTGCATCCCGAGACAAACACCCAAGAATGGTTTTTTCGATTCACGAGCATATCGAATAGCGGATACTTTCCCATCAAAACCACGACTGCCAAAACCACCGGGAACAACAATACCATCACAATTCTTCACACGTTCCCATGCACCATTGTTCATATCGTCACCTTCCAAATCAGAAGCATCAATCCATTCTATTCGAAGTCTTTGTTTGGTTGCAATAGCTGAATGAGTAAGAGCTTTTACAACAGAAAGATCTACACGAAAAAAAGACAAGCAAGGAAGTGCATATATGAGCTATCGCCATTCCTTAGTGCCAGAAGATATGCAGCATGTAGGAGCTAGAGTGCTTCTACCAGAGCACCATCGGTGCCACTCTTACAGTGACGCATACATCATAATATTATTATTGGCCAGAACAACTTACATGCATCTCCTTGATCACAATACTTTCCAACCATTGCAATGACACATTCACTTTCAGGATCATCTACACTATCCGCTAACTTAGTCCAACTTTTCATCAATCTACTTTGTGCAAGATGTACAATGTTACTAACTTTATCGTAGTTCTTGCCCCTCCTTGCCAAGGGCTTGATCCGCAAGCGTTGTACAAGCATAGATGGTAAGTCTTGTTCTACCATCATGAGTGGTACACGATATATGTTGGATACGTCATGAATAGATATAATAGCACGTTCGGGGACCGACGTAAAGGTTGATAATTTAGAACGTGCGCCAGCTTCCAGGGCTTCCTTACCGCGACAACATAAAAAGTCTGGACGTAATCCAAGTTGCATCATTTGTTTGACAGAATGTTGTGTAGGTTTGGTTTTTTGTTCACTGGGTGAACCCAATACAGGAACTAAGGAGACATGAATGAAGCACATGTTTTTATATCCCACATGTTCCTGAAGTTGTCGTAAAGCTTCGACGAAGGGCATAGATTCAATATCACCCAAGGTTCCACCTAATTCAATAATACAAACTTCTGGTGGTTTTTCTTTCTTGGTGAACCATCCCGATGCCTTGTTGGCTATCGTTGAAAATTGCGTCACGGGAGTTTGGGCCACTCGTAACACCCACTCCTGTATAGCATCGGATACATGAGGGACCACTTGTACCGTCTTTCCGAGATAGTCACCCATACGTTCTTTTTCAATGACAGATTGATAAATTTTACCCGTGGATAAATTGCTATCCTTGGTCAAGCAAACACTTAAGAAACGTTCATAATTGCCTAAATCCAAATCTGTTTCTCCGCCATCATCCAATACGAATACTTCACCGTGCTCAAAGGGACTCATGGTTCCCGCATCGACATTTAAATACGGATCAATTTTAAGTGCTGTCACACGTAATCCCATAGCCCGGAATAACACACCAATACTAGATGCCGTTACGCCCTTTCCAATACCAGATAATACACCACCTGTCACAACTACAATCTTACGATTTGATTTGATAGCATCATTGACTAATTCAGCCAGTTCTGGAGGAAGTGACGACAAGGAAGATGGTGTAGTGCTACTACCACCACGAAGGGAAGAAAGAAGTGAATTTGGATTATACTTCACTTGCTGTCCAATATCATCATTATTGTTTGTCAAAGAATAATGAGTTCCTAAAGATAAGGATTGTTTTCGGATAGGTTTGAATGCTTCTACTACATGCACTGTGCTACCAGAATTGAATGATAGAAACAGACAGATTAAGTTTGTCAACCACAATAAAGAAACTGCTTTTCTTTTTCTACCAGGATATTGTTGATTTCCTCGAGTTGTCGTCGATAACGACGAAGACTTTTGAGTTGAGAGTACAAGAAGAGTCTTCCCCCCCATTTTCAGCATCTTGTCGATTTTGTATTTTAAAATGTTCTTGAAACGTTAAGTACAGCAAGAATATATATCGATTTTATTATAGCCTATTAACTGATTTTTTGTTTTACATCAACAAGAACCATCACACGTTCACATCCGATGTATTATGGTGAATGCAAAGTGCAAAGATGACAGTGTTGTGTAGTCGTCTACACAATAATAGAAATCTGTAAACAGAAACAAAAAAATCACAGGTGGACACTGCAAACATCACACATCACACCCGACCCACGCGATCAGAGTTCGCATACATCCGGTACGATATACGCTATCATAGACGGAAGGCCAGACCAAACTCCCTTCGGACCGTGCAGTTTCCGACGAAGAAAGAACGGACACTCCTTAGATTCAGAAGCGTCCGCTTCGCTGTGTAGGTTCTACATGTATTAATACTCGTAAAAAACAAAGCAAGAAGAGAAGAACGAAACAGAGTGTTTAGTCAGTTGTACGTAAAGAGTCGCGCGCCGGCCTCCCTCTATGGGAAGGCTCGTGAAAATCGCGCTGCGCATCAGACATCTGTTCTTTCTTCTTTCAATATACAAACTCAAAAGCTGTGCACCAATCAAATCTTTTTTTCCAAAGACATTTTTGATGGGGATTCTCCACGAAAAGATCTGAAGAACCGGTATCTGTCAGAAAGGCGAAAAGAATCTTCCAGCAAAAGAGACCGACGACAGTCTTTACGACGAAGAGTAGCATTCTTGCAGAGAGACATACAAAAATTTGATCATTGATCAGCTCGTTGATTTGTAGATGAAAAAGACTAGATAGATTATTATTCAAGATGAAGCTATCAATTCTAACAGCAGCAACCTTATTCTCCTCTTCGTGCAACACTGTAACAGCCTTTGCTCCATCGTCGATGAATGCACGTCGTCAACGTTTGGGAGAAGCAGGTCGTCCATTCGGTGTAGTTTCATCATCCTCACATCAACATCATCGACGAGCATCACGAAGTTTTGACTTTTGGAAATTGTATGCTATTGGTGTCTTTTTTGGTACATCTACTGGATCTACAGAAGATGCTGCATATTTGATTGTTGAAGAGTTTGGAGAGGATGCAGTTGGTCCTATTGAAATCGATTCTATTCAAGGAAGTGTTGCTGCGGAGTTCGCCAAATATGATGGTACGTATTTATCATAAGATTAGATGATCTGAACTCGAAAGTATTCTGTTCTTGGGTGGAATGGGTGGGTCTCTCGAGCCTAAAAATAATACCGACGCTCTCTACTATGCTATGTCGTTACTATTGTTGGTCTCACAGCACCCTGTCCGATTCGCTCCTTCATATTTTAAAATCAACACCTTTTTTCCCAATCATAATAGCCTTGATCGTTGGTACGCCTACATGGAATACAGGAGCCGATGTTGAGCGAAGTGGTGTCGGATGGGATGAAATATATTATGGTGAAATGCAAGATCTTGATGTTGGTGGGAAAAAAGTTGCTGTGTTTGGTTTGGGGGATTCTGTCAGTTATGCTGAGAACTATGCTGATGCATCCGGTGAACTCCATGATGTCTTTGAGGGACTTGGATGTAAGATGATGGGATATACAAGTCAAGAGGGATACGAACATGAAGCATCGAAAGCAATCCGTGGTGATAAGTTTTGTGGCTTACTCTTGGATGCTGTCAATCAAGAAGATCTTACACCTGACCGTGTATCCAATTGGGTTGCACAACTCAAGGATGAGGGTATACTTGAAGGAGGTAGTGGTGGTGGTGCAGCAGTAGCTCCTGTCGCTGCTGCGGAACCTGTTGTGGTTGAAGCTGACCCTGTAGTTACCGCTGCTCCAGCAACTTCTGCTGTATCGAATGGTGTATCAAATGGTGCCGCAGCTCCAGTTTCGGCGGCTGGTGGATACACTCCTCATGTGAATGAAAAGACCGGAAAAACGATGTGGATCAGTGCAGATGGTCGCTCTTGTTACTTCACAAGTCCTTGAAGGAACTGATTGCTTTGATATTACATCATGCATTATTTAGCGGACTTTGCAAATGAAATAGATCCTCCTTAGACACTAGAAATATTCAAATTATCAATATCATTTTGATTTCTTCTCTTTTTTGTGGAATCATTTCGTTTTACGGTTCTATGCCATGATCATTCTGTGTTTCTCGTTAAAAGTATATGCTTTCCGTAATATTACTTACTCGTAGAGTCCCAGACCCCCCCCCCCCAAATTTCACAAAACTGCTTACTTGTTCACTAATTATTCACGGCGTAGTATTGAATTTGTTAGCCGCCTCTGACGGGTATTGGAAGTTTTGTCAACGACTTGCCCAACGATCCTTGTCGGTATGATTGAGAATGCTGGTCTCCACTAGAATAGTTGAGAGATGCTGTGCCATGAGGTTGAACAAGTAGTTCTAAGGCCTCGTTTCTAGCAATTACATTATTATCAATATCGATAATACTTGATGTATCAATTTAGATTACCAAAAGAAGAAATTATCGGGAAATTCACTTGCCTACTTTCGTCTCAAATTCTTTGTTGAAAGACATTCCCAAGTAAGTCAGGTTTAAATTCAATTCTACTGAATCATAAACTTAGAGTGAAACTATAATAAAATCATTAATATTCAAATGAACACAACCCTTCGGTTGTGCATATGTTTCTCTTGTGATTATCTCTCTTCTTAACTCTTTTTCTAATTCTCTCTTTTGACTTTCTTTTTACTCTCTCTTTAACTCTTTTACTTATTTTGTGGTGCAGTTATTTAGAAGTACAATGAACTGATTTTGATTACTATCCAACAGGAGTAGTAATTGTACTTGGGCGCAACATAACTTGCCATTTGCAAACTTAACGAAATGGCCTCTTCGCTTACTCCCTTGCACAGATTATTGTATCTTGCCTTGCTATGTTCACTTGCATTCTCACTTGCTTCGTACGGAAGACCAAGAATACTTCATTTTTTGTTCGAATGCCGTAAAACTTTTTGTTTAATTGAGGAAGATCTTGCAACCCTGAGGCTCAAGCTCAAGTTCTTCTACATTTGATTGGACTGAAGTCACCTGGTCAAAAAAATTCGGAACTTTCTGTTGTTGCTGGGCTGCTAAAAACCTTGGCGTACTTTTCATGCAGTTGACTTACTTTTGCCATTGCTCCCCAATCAGCGTAGGCCATTTCAGCCTTTCGGATATAGTAAGCACCGTCTTCACTGTTCTTACAGTCTGTGAACAAGAAATCAGCGTACCGTTCGTTGGCTAAAGCAGCATCGTGCAAGAAACCCCCTCTTGTACAAAGTGCTATAGCCTTGCTATACAATACACTAGCCTCGTCTTTCTTATTTTTTAGAGCTGCTTCCTCAGCTTGTAGCAGAGCTAAATAATGAATGATATTGGGATTACCAGCCTTTAACCAGTCCTTCAGTTGCTTCTTAACGGCCATGGCAGCTCTTTTGTATTTTTTCTTCTTCTTCTTTCGAGCTGTCGCGTATAGTGAAATTCCACGACAAAATGCCTCCGGAAAGGAATAAAACAAACCTGGAGATACTTTATTAAAGATGTTTCCCTGTTTCAAAGCCAATTTGGCCCCCAATCGATATTCACCCATATACGCATAAATAAAGCTTTTTTTTAATTGGAACTGAACCATGGATTTTGGATTAGTATTACCTTTGCAGAATTTATCTTCATTCATGATTTCCCCGGTAAGCTTAAAGACATCAGGAGATAACCCCATTAAGTTCAATACAGTCTGTAGTAGAGTTCTTGTATCTTCACTTGCTTTATTTTGATTATACTCTTCCATCTGAGGTAAAGCTGCACGGCAATCTGCCTCGATGGTCTGCAATGACTTCCCCGTTACCAATAAAGCATTGATACGGAAGTACATACACCACATGGCAGCTTGTGTATCCCCCCCCTGTAATCCTTGTTGATATCCCTCCAACAAGGGCTTTAAGGAACTTCGTAATGGTTTCGTCCACGGAATAACCATTCCATAAGCGAGCTGGTGTATCCTGGCGTAGTTTGTTTTGGCACTGAGTTTCGTTTTATCGATATTCAGACCATATTCCGCCAATTTTGTTCCACCTTCATAATCCTTATGAGCTATAACGAGAGTAAACCCAACCGTCACTAAGACTATGGGGGTCAAATCGCAAGTCCCATACTTCATTGTGTATGACAGAAATCGGTCCGAAATAATTAAAAGTAGAGCTTTATTACCTGAGTAATAAGATAAAGTTAACAACCTATCAAGTAACTTCATTACTTCGATTTTGGATAAATCAGTCATGACCTCCAACTTATCAACATCTTCGTTGGATGGGATTATATCACCCTTCTTTAACTTATTATATGTTTTGACGGCCTCCAAAGTTTGACCTATAGTATCAGTAGGCAACGGACAATCTAATTGTGCTAATACCTCTAAACATAGATCATTTGCTTCTGTGAGATTTTTTTTGTTAGCTCTCCCACCAACAGATAAGGCATCTATAAGGGCACAGTACACTCGTATTTTGTCCATGATATTTTCAGCATTATCCAAGACTTCATCGCAATAGTACTGAACACGGTCCATACGACCACAAATAAATTCTGTTTCAACCAATATGGTATACAACTCCAATGTTAACTCGTATTCGGTATACCATGATGTGTTGCTGTCGGATGGTAATAATTGTATGCCGGCTTTAGCATAATTAGCAGCAGATGCAAACGCACCGCCAACCTTGGCCTTTTGTGCTGCAGCCAAGTTCAGTTTCGCAATTTGACGTCGGACAGAAGGATTTGTGAATTGTGAATTTGGGTTTAAAAGATTGACCAAGACAAATATTGTAGATTCCACCTTTTGTTTGTCATCTTTAATATTTCGATACAGTGACATGCCAATATCAAATTTAATTGCAGGTAATTCTTCTTGAGGTATTAGAGACAGGGCAGCTTCTTGAACCTTGTCGTGAACCCAAAAATATTTTGTTTTGTCACTCGTCCGTTCTAAAAAGTTTTGCTTTACAACATTATCCAGTAATTTTTGAAAGGAAGATTTTTTGTGCTGTCCATTGTCATTACTTTTTCGTTTCTTGATTTTTGATTTTTTCCATACCAATTTCAAAAAGCGTTTTTCAAATTTAGATCCCAAACATGCTGCCAATTGCAACAAAATTTGAGAATCCTTGGGTAATTTATTAATTTTGTATTTCATCAAATCAACAACGTTGTCAGTTGATGTTGTTGATTCAGTGATCTCGCTCAAGTTCCATTTCCATGTCATTAAACCAAAGTTATAGGTAAGCAAGCGTTCATTCTTCAACATGGCGATGAATACAATGACAAAGAAGGCATTCCCCTGTGTACGGGAATGCACGAGTTTTGCTAAATCGTATGTTTTGGCTGGATCATCTTCACCATCGAAACTCAATAAGGCTTGTAGAATTTCATTGACTTGATCAATAGATAAGTTATGTAGTTCCATTTCTTCAATATGAAACCTGTCACGATGACTTGTTGATTTTAATTCCTGTAATAGTTGCTGGAAAAAGTGTATCCCACTGACACCATCCCCATTGGCATTCTCTTGTTCTTGTTTCAACACGGGCGTTACCATGTTTTCCACATCTTCACGACGATAACAACCAATCATTAATAGTGCACTCTTATTTTCACGATCGGAGATTAAATGTTTTAGTAATTGTAAACTAGCCACGTCAGCCCATTGCAAGTCATCCAATGCGATTGTAACGATCGGAAAGTGATGACATACCAACCGAAAGAAGAATCGAAATGCGTATTGTATTTGCTGATTTTGGGCATCCAAATTTGTCCCTGTTTTATCTTTTGTTAAACTATCACGAGGAATCATTTTGACCGTACGTGGACCATCCTCCTCCCCGCCTTCAGTTGCATTTACTATATCCCATACTTCAGGTAAGACACGTGTCAAATACTTTAATCCTGCACCCTTGGATTGAATTAATTGACTTTGTATAGATTTAAATGTTTGTAATCGTTGCTGGTGTTGTTCCTCGATAGATG